>CAUYON010182988.1:0-27922 GCA_963573935.1 Arctocebus calabarensis | reverse complement strand
AGACAAAAGAAAATAGGAACAGGTCAATAAGGAGTAATGAGATTGAATTAATAACAGTCTTTTTTTTTTTTTTTTGAGACAGAGCCTCAAGCTGTCACCTTGGATAGAGTGCTGTGGCATTGCAGATCACAGCAACCTCCACTTCCTGGGCTCAAGTGAGTCTCTTGCCTCCACCTCCCAAGTAGCTGGAACTACAGGCACCCACCACAACACCTGGCCATTTTTCGGTTGCAGCCGTCATTGTGGTTTGGCGGGCTCCAGTTGGCTTCGAACCAGCCAGCTCAGGTGTACGTGGCTGGTACCTTAACCCGTTGAGCCACAGGTGCTGAGCCAATAACAGTCTTCTAAAAAGAAAACCCAGGATTGATAGATTTACTGCTGAATTTCATCAAATTTATAAAGGAAAACTAATACTAATTTATTTCTAACTTTTTCAAAAAATGGCAGAGGAGGGAATTTTTCTACCTCATTCTACTAGGTCAGTATTATTGCCCTGATGCCAACACCAGATAATGACACAACAAACACACAGCCCAATCTCTCTGATCAACAGAGATGTAAAACTTCAACAACATACTAACAGACCAAATCAAACAAAAGATCAAAGAGATAATATGGCATGAAGAAGTGTGTCTTAGAGATGTGAGAATATCTCAATATATACAAATCAGTAAGTGTGAAATATCACATCAACAGGATGAATGCCACAAATGTATATGATCATCTGAATGAATACATAAGAAGTTAGGCATCAAAGGGACATACCAGTAATAATAAAGACCATATATGAAAATCCCACAGCTACATAATATTCAATGGGGAAAGTCAAAAGCCTTTGCTTTAAGAACTAGAACATGGCAAAGATACTTTCACCGGTGTTATTTAATATACTAATAGAAGTCTTACCAGAGCAATTAAAGAGAAATAAATCCAAATCATAAGTAAGAAAGTTAAATTGTTCTTTTTTTGTGGATAACATAGTATTATTACGTTATATATATAATAAACTAGCTGAAAAAATAAACCAAGAAAGGAATCTTTGGCAAGATTCCTAGCAGTGGCTCACGCCTATAATCCTAGAACTCTAGGATACTGAGGCAGGTGGATTACTCAAGCTCCTGAGTTCGAGACCAGCCTAAGCAAGAGCGAGACCCCATCTCTACTAAAAATGGAAAAATCAGCTGAGCATTATGCGTGTTCCTGTAATCCCAGACTTGAGAGGCTGAGGCCAGAAGACAAGATCACTTGTTTCACAGAGTGATACTGTGACTTAAAAAGACAGAGAGAGAGAGGAATCTTTTTACAACAGTTAAAAGTATAGAAATGAGTTTTATCCAGAGAGTTAATGGCCTTTAAAAGAAAAACTACAAAACACTCATTAAAAAGAACTTAAAACAAACATTAACACATGAAAAAATATTCAATGCTTATGGATCAGAAGAATTAACATCATTAAAATGGTCACACCACCAACAGAAATGTATGGATTAAATATAATCCTTATAAAAATACCAATTGCATCATTCACAGAAATAGAAAAAAAAATCTAAAATGCATACAGAACTGCAAAATACCCTGAACATCCAAAGCAATACTGACTATAAATAACAAAGCCAGAGGCATTACACTACCCGACTTAAAAGCAGAAACATACTGCAAAGCTGTAGTAACTACAACATCATGACATTAGTATAGAAACAGAAGACAGCAATAAAACAGAATGGAGAACCCAGAAATACATCCATGCATATATAGCCAACTTATTTTCAACAAAGGTGCCAAAAGTATCTGTTAAAGAAAGGACCACTCTTTCTTCAATAAATTGTGCTGAGAAAAGTGGATATCTATATGCAGAAGAATGAAATTATTCCCAAGACTATAAAATTCTTTGAAGAAAAATAAAAGTAATTCTTCATACAAGAAACAAGCATGTAAAAAAAGTTCTTAGCATTACTAATCCTCAGGAAAATAAAATCAAAACCAAAATTAGACATCATTACACCATAGTTGGAATAACTATTATCAAAAAGACAAAAAATAACTAATTATGATGAGGATTCAGACAAAAGGGAATGCATATGCTCCTGGTTGGGAAATTAAATTAGTACAATCATTACAGAAAACAATATGGATGTCTTTCACAAAACTAAAAATAGGGGCGGCGCCTGTGGCTCAAAGGAGTAGAGTGTCGGACCCATATACCAGATGGTGTGTTTAAACCCAGCCAAAAACTGCAAAAAAAGAAAAAAAAAAAACTAAAAATAGAACTACATAGGATCCATCAATCCCACTAATAGGTATTTGTCCAAAGGAAAGAAAAATTGGCATATTAAAAGGAAATACACACCACTATGTTTATTGTGACACTATACACACTGCCAAGTTATATAGTGATCCTAAGTAATCATGGATGGATAAATGGATAAATAAATGTGCCATATATACACAGTGAAATATTGTTCAGTCAGAAAAATAATGGAATCCTGTGATTTGTAGCAACAAGGATGAATCTGGGGATCATTATGGAAAGTGAAATAATTCAGGTAGTGTAATACAAATATCACATGTTCTCACTTATTTGTGGGAGCTAAAATTGTTGATCTCACAGAGAAACAGAGCAGAATGATAGTTACCAGAGGCTGGAAAGGTGAGTGTCTAGTGTCTCTGGAAGTGAAGAGAGGATGATTGATGGGTACCAACCTTAATTAGTCAGAATAAGTTCTAGTGTTTGATAGCACTGTAGAGTAAACAATAAATCACTGTATCTGAAAATAGTTAGAAAAGAAGATTTGAAAAATTTCCAACTTGAAAAAATAATGAATGTTTCAGTTGATGGATATCTTAAATACCTGGATTGGATTATTTGAATTAGGTATGATATTAATTTATCAAAAAATCACATAGACTCAAGTATGCTTGATTAGATAATAAGCATTTAAAACATTCCTTAGTATGTTAAAACTTTTGCTACTATCATAAGGGGATTTTTAAATATCTGTTCTTTGAATAGATTATTATTGGTATAAATAAATGGAACTAATTTTCGTTTGCTGAATTTGTGTCCTGCTATTTTTCTGAATTAATTTATTAATTCTAAATTTTTTGTGCATTCTTTGGGAGGTTTTGCATATATGATTATTTTATCTGAAAAAAGGGATCTTTTTTCCTTCTTTTCTGAATGGATGATTGATTTCTTTTTATTGTCTGATATTCCCACTAGATTTGGACAGTATTGTGTTGAGTAGAATTAAGAGACATTAAGAGAGATTAATCTTGCTATGTACTAGATCTCATTAAAGAAAAAAAAAAAAAAAGCCTTTCAGTTATTTCCCCTTGATAACAAATTACCCGTGGGAGGTTTTTTTTTTTGTTTGTTGTTTTTTTGTTGTTTTGATTTTAAGACAGAGTCTCAAACTGTCTCCCTGGGTAGAGTGCCATGGCGTTCGCAGCAACCTCAAACTCTTGGGCTTAAGTGATTCTCTTGTCTCAGCCTCCCGAGTAGCTGAGACTACAGGTGCCCACACAATGCCTGGATATCTTTTGGTT
The DNA here is from genome assembly GCA_963573935.1 of Arctocebus calabarensis. Classification (NCBI taxonomy): domain Eukaryota; kingdom Metazoa; phylum Chordata; class Mammalia; order Primates; family Lorisidae; genus Arctocebus; species Arctocebus calabarensis. Next base: position 24,376 of record CAUYON010182988.1, on the reverse strand, counting down.
GCAAGTGTCATTATCGTTTTAGCTGGCCCAGGCCGTATTCAAACCCACCAGCCTCAGTGTATGTGGCTGGCCTCTACCAACAGAGCTATGGATATTGCCAGCTGTGGGAGTTTTATAAATAATCTTCATTATATTGAGGAATTTCCTTTTGTACTTATTTTGTTAAGATTTTTCATCAGGAAAGGATGTTGGAATTCATCAAATGCTTTTCTGCATCTATAGAGATGTTAATGTGTATCACATTTATTAATTAAAATATGTGAACCATCCTTGCATTCCAGTAATAAAAACTACTTGGTCATGGTATATAATCTTTTAGATATGTTGTTGAATTTGATTTGCTAGTATTTTATTGAATATTTTTTGTATCTATTTTCATCAAAGATCTTGGCCTGTAGCTTTATTCTAGTATATAATTCAGTGATCCCAATTACTCAATTTCCTGCCTAGGGTGGCAAGCTGTTAACCTTTCATCATGTCTCACTTTTAGAAAAAACAACAACTCAGAGAGAATCTGGCATGCATTCTTGCCTGGGAAGCAAGAATACAAAAATGATTAATATCATTTCCACTAATATAAATAGTGCCAATTATGCTGTCTCTGAGTTCAGTGACCAGGCCAAAGTCCATGGTAAAGTAGACAGGCATTTAGAAATAGAATACTCAATGTACTCAAGGGTTTTTATATTAGAAGAATCATAAGCTAGAAGGATTTTTGACATCCTTAGGAACTATTTTACTCCATAGTTTGATTTAACCAGTGAAAGAACAGGAGTCACCATGCTTTGTTTAAGCAATGAGTGAAAAATAAACTAGTATGTGTTTTAAAAAGCCTACAAGGTTGCATAATTGTTTTCTTCTACAATTTAAGTGCTAGGTTCTTTTATTAAATTCTGTATAGAACTCGACAAAATATTTTGTGATCCCATGAAAGGACTTTGGAAAGGCCAAAGTCAAATGGAGTATTAGTGAGGGAGACATTTGCCACCAAACTCCAATATTAGTTCCTGAATAATCTGAGACAACAAAGAAAAAAAAAAAAAAACTTCTATATTGTGTGTATAGCTATACTTCTGGATACAGAAAAACGTTCTATATTTCCATAACTCTTTACTAATGTCATGGAAGGCAGTGTAGCAAATACAATGCAATGTAGGTCAGTGGGCAGATGGTCTACAAAGTAAACAGGAATCACCACTTTCTGCATAAACTAAAGCTTCAGTTTTCATCTCACGAATGGTTAGGGCTGATAAAATGAGTTAAGGCATGTATACTTAGAATATGGGACCATTGCCTAGTACATAAAAGGATGCTAAAATGTTAGTTTTGAAAATAGTAGCAAGGTAGGCATGGTGGCTCATGCCTATGATCCTAGCCAGCAGTCTGGGTGGCTCGCATGGGAGGATAGATAGCTTGAGCTCAGCAGATCAAGACTAGCCTGAGCAATAGAAAGCTCCTATCTCTACTAAAAACATAAAACATTAGCCTTGCCAGGCATTGTGGCCAGTGCCTGTACACCCAGCTACTCAGGAGGCTGAGGCAGAGGGAGTTGAGGTTGCTGTGAGGTAGGCTGACACCATGGCACTTCAGCCAGGGTGACAGAGCCAGACTTTGTCTCAAAATGCATGTACCACCACATTCAGCTAATTTTTCTATTTTTTATTGAGGTAGGGTCCCACTTTTGTCAAGCTGGTTTCAAACTCTTGAACTCAAGTAATCGTCCCACCTCTGACTCCCAGAGTGCTAGGATAACAGTTGTTTATTACTGCTTCCAGCCCAGGGGTTATTTTTTAAATGCAAATTGATGTTTTAATGATGCTGGATGCATCCAATTACAAAATTGATGCTGTGTGGTTACACTTTAATGTCACCATAGACAATACTATTAACCAAGAGTAAAGAGGAATTCATGATATTGTACAAATTTTTTATTAGGCAGCTGGGAAATATAATTTTCTCCTGAAAAATATTCTAAAATCAGTATAAAAACAAAAAGTAAAGTCACTCTTTCATTGCATTCCAATATTATTGCACAGTTTTTTAAATCTTGCACATCTAATGTAAAAAAAAAAGTTTATTATATAAAAATTAAGTAACATTAATACATATATTTAACCTCACCGTTCGCTGCTTTCCCATGCTTATCTGTTTGTTTTACTTTATTTTTTTCTGTAATTGTTAATGTTTGCATATATAATAGTTATAAATATTTGTGGAATATACTTGAAATTTTGATATGGACATATACCACGCAATGATCAAATGAATAACCATTCAGAGCTTCCAAACGTTTTAGAATGAGCATTCTAAATTCAGAATAAAGTGCCATTGCTTCCCTTGTTTCATGGGTTTTGTTTTTTTACATTCATATAGGATCATGTTTGTGCTCAAGGGATCTTCCCATTATAACCTCAATTTCCACTTGTCTTAACTGCTGTGTGGAGTCCGCCTCATTCACACATGCACTTAAGAGGTCAGAAGAGAAGCTTCAAAAACCTATACATTAAATTACTTATGACTGTAGTGGAATTACATATTTAAAATTCCATCTTAAATTTTGAACGTTAGAACTGATGTTATTACAGTATTTCCAAGCATTGAATTGCAAATAACAATAACAGATATTCTACCATAAAAAATGACAGCAAATTTTAAATGAATAATTATAGAGACTATTTTTCTAGGACTTGGTTTATCAAGAATTGCTGGGTATTAAAACCCAGCTAAGAGAAAAGAGAATCTAGTTAAATATCTAAATAGACCCAGAGCCTCGTGAAATTTAAAATGCACATTTTATTTTGGAGAATATTTTACAACATATATCCAATAAAGTCCTGAGATCAAGAACTGTTATTTTGGCAATGAGCACTGATCCTGGGATAAAATTACTTGATAATTGAACTTGGAGAATTACCTTGTGGAGATTCAATTAATTACTAGGAGATTTGTTTTTCCCAAATCCAGGGAGCAAGTTCAACTGCCCTGATTTTCAGGGTCCCCAGGCCACTTTTTCACTGTGACTTAACAGTCTTTCCTCCTCACAGTAGATATAAAATCTACTTTGAATAAATACTCATAAGTTATTAAAAGGAAACAGTGAATGATGCAAGCTGATTCTCCTTAATATGATCTTTTTATAAACTGTTTAGAAGTACTAATGCAGCCCATCCTTTAAAAGTTTAATTTTTTACTCTATTGAATAATTTGTTCAAATTATAGGGAAAAGAATAAAATCCATATGAAGTCTGGGTATTTATCAGTAGTAATATAATAATATACTATGCTAATTTCTTTATTGCTTTGTGCCATGATAATATAAGGTCTTAACAAGAGGAAGCCGAGTGACCTGGGCAAAGTGTAACAGAGGAGCTCCCACTGTTTTAACAACTTTTCTGTAAATCGTAAATTAAAAAGGGTACACGTATACTCATTCACATACATACACATACAATAATATAAATTTACATTAAAATCAAAATTTTTGAACTTAAATTATTATTTTTGAGAGAGTATTCCTCAACTTTGGCTTTTTAAAAGGAATACCCAAGTAACGACTTATCTCTATTTATTTGTTTAGTATAGACTTCATAAATAGTTGCAGAATATGTAAGCAATATTGTTTAGACAATTTATATTATTAAATACTTATTGAATTAGGGGACATACACTAAAAGTTTTAGGTTAACCTTTTTTTTTTCTTTTATTCAGTATAAAATTAGTGGGGCCCTGCAACATGGGGTGAAATTTCTGGGACTACTATGGCACAATGCTTGCTTGCTTAAGCAGATAAAAGGCAATGCTCTTAGAGGTCTTTTGAGCAGAAGAAGAATAAACTTCTTTACAGGCACATACATCTACTAAACAACTCAATCTTCACAGAACCATATCAATCTTAACCTTCACCAATGTCAATTCTGTAATTATTCAAAGATATCAACTGTCTTCAAGTTATAACACAGTATGTGTGCAACTACACCAAAATGGGTACTTTTTTAAAGTAAATGCTGATTACTCAAATTCTAACAAGTAACCTGAAATATATTTCATATATGGATATATTTTTCTTCAATACTGGAGGTTCTATACCAAACAGTGGAATGTGATTATCTTGTACTAGATTAAAAATAGAAGGCTGTGGGTGTTGCTGAAAGGTCAATGGTAGGGGCGAAAACACTTTTCCGGAAGAACGGATTGAAGGAAACACTGTTTTCCCCATTTATAGATGAGCTGATGTGCTGCTGATGGATGTCAGACCCGCCGAGGAATATGGTAGGCCGGCTGATGATTGAATTGTGTATCAGCTTCTGTACATACAAATTACGTACCTCCAAGACAGGTTTGTTTCTCTTTCTGAATGGTATTTGGTGCAATGCTATTAGCAATGAAAGTATCCGTCATGGATTTTTTTAAGAGTCTGTCAAAAATACTTTAAGTTTTATCACTCAGAGTATTGTTTATGAATATTTGTACTTTTGTAATGTCTTTATACTTATACAATGCTCCTTACAAATATGTAGATGACCAAGTTTCCTTTTATGTTTTTCTGCATACATGGCATAAGGCTAAATTTTAGCCCAAGTGCTACATTAATATTCTATGTATTTTAATATCCTTCCAATATCTTGTTTATGTCTCAGCTACGCTTTTTGACTTATTTCTTTATTTCAATTCTGTTATCTTGTTTTGTATATATTTTCTTGCTTAGGAATAACCTAAGGTGCTATTTAAATCTTTTTTAAAGAGAACTATTGTATTTTTCAATATTATTATTTATTATACATTTATTTTCTCACCGTTTCCAGGGGTCAGGAATCTGGGTGCAGTTGAGCTGTGGTGTCTGGCTGTGGGTCTGTGACAGGCTACACCCACTATGATGTACTGAAAATTCCAGGCCCAGGGGAAGGAAGCTGCTTTTAGAATCTCCTCATTCACGTGGCTGAGGGGCAGGATCCAGTTCCGTTCTCCTGGCTCCTCTTTTTATTGTTGAAAACTACCTGTTTGCCTGTCATTTCTTTGAGGGAAATTTTCTTTTTTTCACTTTTGAAAATATTCTGACAGTCTCAAAGAAATTTTAATAATGCTTCTATATTTCAGAATATTGAAATATAGAATTCTATCTAACCATAGATAAAGTGATTATGGAGGTACAAACATTTTGGTTACGTGCATTGCTTTCATACCCTCAAATTTTGTATTTAATTGTTTACTTGGTTTGTCGTTTTTGTGTTTTTACATTTGGGTTAAAGTTCTAAGTATGCCCATCATCCAGATAGTACACATTATATCATCAGGTGGGAATTTACCTCCCAATTGTACCTGCTTGACTGTTGATGAGTGTTATTTCTATATGTGCACCTGTGCTGACTGATTAGTTACGATTTAACAGTGAGCACATGTGTGTTTGTTTCTTCATCCTTGTGATACTTCACTCAGGATGGTCTCCAGTGCCATCCAGGCTAATGCAAGAGGTATTAGTTCATCATTTTTTTATAAGTCTGAGTAGTAGTCCATGGCTTACAAATACCACATTCTATTAATCCCCTCATGTATGGAAGGGTGAAAAATACTGTATTTTACTTAAAACTTAAGAATATAAACTCTAGAGACCTAGCATTTCCCTTGCTTGTGAAAGAATACTTTTGTCTCTACTCGGTTGCTATGTGGCTTTTATAAACCTAAATAAATAAAAAATGAAAAATGAAAACAGAATTATTTGGTATACAAAATCACAAAGATTTCCAATGTTATCCTTGTTCCATAAAACTACATATTTTAATCTTTAAATGAGAAGTTATAGTTTTAACAGTTTTTAAGTGGAAGGAGTCTAATAAACTTAAACATTGCCTCTTAAAGCAGAGATAAATTTTTGAAGCACAAGGATAAAAAAAGAAATACCTCTTCTTTGTTAATTCTGTTCCTAGATTTAGCATAATCAGGCATCTTCTCAAAATGTAGAAATCAAGAGGTGGTGCCTGTGGCTCAAGGAGTAGGATGCTGGCCCCATATAGTAGAGGTGGTGGGTTCAAGCCCAGCCCCAGCCAAAAACTGCAAAAAAGAAAAAAAAGTAGAAATGATGACTCTGATAGATTTGATATTTTATTATAATAAGCCAATCATAAACAACTAGAATCATACCCTAGATATTTTATTTTTAAGTGTTTGCTTGTTTTGTTGCTTTTAGGTTTGTCACATTGTACATGTTTATTCTGAGGATGATGTTGTAGAACATGGCTAGGTATTTTTTAAAAATCCCTGCAATGATCTAAAACTCTGGTTGCAAAGATAAAAACAATATTTTACCAAACAGCTTTATGCTCCAATACTGTACACCTTGATGTTAGAAAGAGAGATTAATTTCTGGTGCATTATCTCGTGCAAAAGTGGAGGAAATTCTCAGATATTCATTCTGTTCATCCTCTGACTTTTTATCCTTATGAGGATTTTAGTTACTTATGTTGCTGGTATAAACCTTTCTATTACATATTCACTTAAACATAAAGCACTTACATTAAATTCAGTTTCCTAAACTAGTACATTCCAGGACTTTATAAGAAGTTTCCCACCCTTCCTTACAACTGCCTCAGACACACTTATATCTATAATGCTTTCATAATTTATATTAACAAAGGAGTATCAATATTAGACATAAACACTACAAATTCTGAGGCACATATGAAAAGGTAACATTTTCTCTAGATCATTTTATCCATGACTCTTGATTATCCACTTACAATTCATTCTAAATATAAAGAGGTGGTGAGAAAGAAAATATATTTTGCTGGAATTTAGAAATCATAACTAAAGTGAATCAGATTGATTAAAAATACTCAAGAATTGAGGTGTCTATTAAGGTTTTAGCAAAATATCTTATATTTGTAGAAAAGAGAAAGGAAGACATTTCCTTCAGGAAGGAAAGATGTAGAAAATATATAGACACTGCAGAAGGCACTGAGTCAATTGCCCGATTAGGATGGAAGGTTTCAGTTAAGTGAGATAATGAACCATAGAACTATGCAAATAGACATGACATGAAAAGTTCAAAAAGTTCACTCCGTAGATTCTGACCTCAGGCTCCATCTCAGCTCTTCAGAATATGTGTCAACATAAAAGGATCATGAATATTAACTTCCCATTGATTCCTTCAGGCCAGTTGACACAGAGCAAGAAAAGCATTACACATTTTCTCCCGAGTAGCAGAGTATTTAACCGCTATTCATGCCATAGTGTTAAATGTCAGGGCTGGAGAGCACCCACATACACAAAGGTTTGGTTAAAGATGAATTCAGGTTTTTTTAATTTAATTTTCTTATTTTCCTTCTGCAAGTTGCTTTCAGAAATGTGTAATAATGCTTGTGAGCAAGAATTCAGGGGGATTGTCCAAATGAAAACTGAGCAGCTGCAGCTCCTAACTCATCCTGATTTCTTTTCCTCTAGTACTACTGATCTGAATATAACCTTCCAGCAAATGATTTTTTTTTCTATTCAAAGTTAATTTGTTTTACTATCTTTTTATTCCAGATAACTTTTAGTAAATCCTGGGAGGGGGCATGACTGGCCCAAAATTTGTTAACCTTCCAATTTGCAATACGTACCATATTTCATTCTTGGATTTGAAGTTTAGCCTGAATGGATAAAATAGGAAATATCACACTGAATAACCTACAATACTAGAAATATATAAGGTAAGATACAGAAGTCTAAAATACAGTAATTGTGACAAAAACAACTGTTTTCACTGAAATGCTGAGTTATCATGGTCCTTGAAATAATATTCTATAATAGTGAAGACTCTGTTTTATTAACAGGTAAAGGATGCCATATATTTTTCTTCATCACTTTTTAAATATTCTATATTTGATAAAAATTATGTTTTTATTTGTCACAAGATGTTTTATCTCATGAATTATGAGATGAGTTGCCATATTGTATCTTTAACAGCAAATACAAATGGTCACTTCAGACAAGACATGTATCTATCAAAAGAAGAAATGAATGAGTAAATGAACGACCTGCTGTCACATAGTTTAATGTCTGGTCCAGAAAGTAGATGAATGACAAACTAACCAACAAGTAGTTGTTATCTTGAAACAGACTTAGTAGAGAGTTCTGTGGGAGTATAAAAAAGGAACAACTAAGACAAAAAAACAGATTAAAGAAGACAATTGTGAGTAATACAGATGAATGATGAGTGTGTTTGTGAAGACAGGTGTTTTCCAGATTAAGGGAGTAACCTTTGTAGAAGCCATTAGATGAACTCATTTCCTAAAAACCTGAATATTGACCAAAGAGCAATCAAAAATAGAAGTTAAAAAATAAACAGTATATGAACTAGCAAGGGATCATTTTCTCGAGTGTCCTCTTCACCAACTCATTGAAGTTATGAGGATGTCTTTAGGGAGTGATTAGAAGATAATGGCAAGGCAGAGGTACATGATGTAATATGGAAAGAAGAGGAGTTACATACCTCTGAGAGATGCATTAACCAAAAACTGACAATGGTCAGATGAGATAGATATGCAGATAAATATACGTCCATATATATTCACATATATACGTACATGCATATACACACATATTAATATCCATGACCTTAGACAAGATATTTAAGAGAAGGAGGCTGAATGTCTGGAATGTGCCAGACTTTCATGTATTGTCATAGATAATGACAGATAACAATATTATGAGGTTATGTTGTCTCCATTTTACAGATGAAAAAACTGAGATGACTAGTCAACCTTATACTACTAATTCAGGAGTTAGAACGTGAACCGGAGTATCCTGTGCACTGTGCCCAGATTTCATTTCAAAAAATTTTCAGAAGATAAAGAGTAAAACGTTATCTTTGCCTTTATAGAATTCACAGTTCATTTGGACAGACAAAAGGTATGAACATACAGAATATGGTTTTTATTCTGATGAATATTGCATAAAGACATAACATCAAACATCATAACATTTCTTTGTGATTTTCAAGTTGAATATAGATACAGTAGGGCATAATGGAAATATCTTACAATTAGACTCAGAGTACTGGCTAAGCAAGCAAGTAGATCAGCAACCTTGACTGATTTAATTATGTTCTCAGGTAAAAAGGAAAAATAATTCCTGCCTTGAAGAATGATTATAAATATTGTAAAATAATGGCATTACACTTTCAGTGATAAAATCATTAGATAATAGTCATTAAATAAATGATATAGACTCTTTCAAATAATAGTCATTGGATAAATGATAGTTCACAATAATGGCAATTAAAACCTGCCATAAATTATAATTTTTTTTTTTTACTTTAAAGATTTTATTTTCTTTCTCCAGGTAGGAAGGCTGTCACGTGAGAAATTTCACCAAGGTCTAATAATTGATTCCTCCAAGAAATGGATACAGCCTTTTGTACTCAAGCTGCACGCATAATAACCTTCTAGAACTGCTTCAGCCATAATACTTTGCTTTCAGGAGAACAAAGGGTCAGTCAGACTTCCTTTCATAAATTATAATTTTTAAATAAGCAGACTTTTTATATTAACATATTTATTAAGTGACAATTTCAGGAACATAATATAGAAAACACAATCTTAAAATATTATATTGTTTCAAAATTTTAATTTAATATCTTATTCCTTTTTCTGAATTAATTTTGTGTGTAAATGTCATTTGGTGTAATATGTCTTATTCTTTGATAAGTATGAAATTGAATAAATATCAAGGGAGAGGGGAAAGAAAAAATTGCATAAATATCAATGGAATCAGACTGCTTGATCTAAATCAGACTATGTAAATTTACAATTCAAATCATTCATTGGAAATCTTAAGATAATAACTGACCATTAATTAATGTTTGTGACAGTTTTGCTAGATCCAACTATCAGGGATGTGAACTGTCTCCATTTTCATGGTGAACTGTCTCCATTTTCATGGAGACATGTTTACACACATCTGGGGTGCAGCCACATAAATTTGGAAACGTGTTTTCAGTGCATTTTACATGGCTAGGATGGTGAAGAAAAGAAATTCAAGTGAAACTAGTCATTGCTATACTTTGGATGGGCTGAGAATAATAAAATTCACAGGCAAATTAAAACTACAGTATATTAACTTCAAAAACTTTTTCAAAATAATTAAAGTCAGATTGCAATCCTAATTGTGGCTTGGAGATGCATTTAGTTTCATCTGTATATCACTTACAACTGATGTTAGGCAATATGGAATGTGCCTTCTAAATGTTTTATTAAAATCTACACTACTGAAGATATTTTGAAAATATATAAAGAAATTCACTGAATTTGTCAATAAATCAATACAACTCAAAATAAAGTTTTGTAATGTAGACTAGAGCATCATATTAGTCTCTCTAATTTGATAAAGAACTATCCAAAATGTTTGTATGTTTATGTATAAACAGTTTTGCATAGTCAATGATTTAATCTCATAGTATAGTTTGGAGGAGTAATATTTGAAATAAAGAGAGGAGGGTGATTTCAATTAAGTTTAGAACATCACAAAAAAAATAGCAAGATTCTGAGCAAAAGACACAACAAGAAATGATTGTTTTATGTACTTTTTCTCTATTTGGTCCAAATCCGATTGAGAATTTTTTTTAATTATTGATGCCTTAAGTAATATGCCCATTAGGAAGCATGAGAATCTATCAAATTTCTGTCTTTGCAAAGATAATGACCTAAAAATGAATATTCAAAAGTCATTATAGATGTCTTTAACTTTTTTTTAAATTTTAAAATCTGAACAAAATGTATTTCTTGCTTAGAGAAAAAATTGAAAAACTTGAATGTAATTAATACATTACAGTCTGGATTTTTGAATTTTTTTCCTTTTTGTAACTACAAGAAAGTAAAGTAAGTATAAGAAAGGTGAAAACTATATTTGGCAAGAGAGATAACTTTGCACTTAAAAAGATCTATATTTCTGTTACCATTTGCTGCAGAATGTTTTTTATTTCTAAGATATTCTGAATGACATTTACAGTGCATCTGCTTTATCTATCATATACTTTTTCTTATATTTAGAGACCATGTGGTAGTTTTTTCAATAATAAAATGTTACTTATCTTCAACCACTTAAACGCAAGTGAGACACTTTATTTCCTTATTCATTTTGTGAAAACTACTATATATTCCTAACGTATTGCTTTACTCACTAGGATGCAATGAAAAATTAATAATCACGTGAAAAAATTATGTTTGTTATCTTTTAATAAATTATAAAAACAATAAAATTATAATGATGAAAACATTATGAAATCAAAACTGCATTGATTTAGATTAAAATGCATATGTTAAAATAGCATCTACGAATATTTTAATGTGTTATTCTCTGTTGTGTAGTTTATTTTTTTCTTTTTTTTGTTTTTTTTGCAGTTTTTGGCCAGGGCTGGGTTTGAACCCACCACCTCCGGCTTATGGGGCCGGCACCCTACTCACTGAGCCACAGGCACCACTTTTTTCTTTTTTTGAGACAGAGTCTCACTATGTCACCCTTGATAGAGTGCTGTAGTGTCACAGCTCACAGCAATCTCAAACTCTTGGACTTAAGCGATTCTCTTGCCTCAGCCTCCCAAGTAGCTGGGATGATAGGTACACAACGCCCAGCTATTTTTCTGTTATTGTTGTTTAACAGGCCCTGGTCAGGTTCAAACCCATCAGCCCTGGTGCATTTAGCCAGTGCCCTAACCACTGAGCTATGGGTGCCGAGTCTCTCTTGTGTAATGTTTTAATCTTTTATAAATACCAATAAATTTTGTTTAAAAAAAAGAATACCATTTCCTGATGTGTTTAAATGTAGGGTATCATCTATAGAAACTTATGTTTTCTGATAACAGGAATAAGGCATGAAAAATTGGTTTAAAATGCTAGGTGATATTCCATTTATTTCAATAAACACAAAGGCAGAAATATCTATCTTTAGAAATTCTGCCTCTTGCTTTTTTATAGCTGAGTTTTCCCTGAAGAAATGGGGAGAGTATTTGTGGGTTTAACAGGGGCAAGGTGGGAGAGTAGTGAAAGGAAAGTAATAAAAAAGAACATGTACCCTATCCTTATGAAGTTAAAATGTCAAACTGATTTTTTCCCTTTTTTTTTAATTCAAATTATAGCCTAAACTTTTTTGAACTCTCTGACTGTGATCACGAAATACAGTGCAGCTTGACTCTGGGATACAACACACATATTCACTACTCCAGCAGCTTACTTTAATGTCTTGGACTTATTATTTATTTATTTATTTTTGGTAGAGACAGAGTCACTTTATTGCCCTCCGTAGAGTGCCGTGGCATCATACAGCTCACAGCAATCTCCAACTCCTGGGCTTAGGTGATTCTGTTGCCTCCCAAGTAGCTGGGACAACAGGCACTCGCCACAACGCCTGGCTATTTTTCTGTTTTTGCAGTTCGCCGAGGCCAGGTTTGAACCTGCCACCTTTGGTATATGGGGCCGGCGCCCTACTCAATGAGTCACAGGCGCAGCCCAATGTCTTGGACTTATTGACTGTAGTAGCAAACCTAGTGGGTAGTAGAGCGTGGTGCTAGCAGGTTGGCCTGAACAACAGTCAGGCGGCTCTAACACTTTTGAACTGAGTACTTGCACCAGCTCACTTAACCACCTCATGTTGTCCTGCATCTGTAAAGGGGTGCAATCTTACTGGAGCCTTCCTCAGAAGAGCGATATGATGATAAAACAATGTACTGTGTGTTATTCAGAACACTATTTTACATAAGAAGTCACCAACAGTGAGGGATGATTTATTTTCTTTATTGGAAACACACGACCCCTAAAGCTTGAATCAGGCAGAAATAGAAATCTTCAATAGACCAGTAAAGACAATTGAAATTGAAGCAGAAATAAGAAAATCTCCCAAGAAGTAAAGGTCCCAGACCAGATTCACAGCTAAATTCTACCAGACCAAAAAGATAAACTGGAACTAATACCTATCCTAAGGAAATTGTCCCATAACTTAGAGAATGAGTGAATCTTCTCTTACTCATTCTATGAAGCTACCATAACTTTGATCTCAAATCCAGGAAAGGAAACAACAACAAAGTAAAATTACAAACCATAGATTCAAAAATCATCACCAAAATACTAGCCAAGTGAATTCAACAACACTTCCAAAGGATAATCCACCACGATCAATAAAGTTTCAAGCCATTTGCATATGTTATCTGTTTCTCACCAAAACTCTAACCTTACAGAGAAATTGATACTACAGTGGAAGAGAAAAAAGACATTCGCAGATTATATTGTATCAATCACCTGAGAGGGTCATTTAGTATCTGCCAAAATTAGTTGGCTAATGTTATGCCTAACTTCATGGCTGCCTGGGGTAAAGACAGTTGAAAGCTCAAATTGCTTTGCTTTTTGTACAAAAATAAATTAAAAGGCTTAAGTAAATGTTGATATAACTTTATTATTTGGTCCCTGCTTATCTACCTCCTAACATAAGCCCTGAAGGACCTGGTACTTAAATCCTTTACCCTTTCTTCTGGAAATCATTGGAGAGGTGGCCACCATCTTTGCTGAAAAGGTCTGTAGACAGAGGTTGAGGTGGATGAATCCATGATTAAATTGAGTTCTGATCTCCATTGAAATGGAATCAAAGTTGGGATTTATGGTTAATAGTAAAGACAGAGGAATATAATTATCATCGTAAGTGCAATAGCCAAAATAATTACCATAGTGTTTGACCAGCAGCAATCTCAATAATTGCTGCTTGAAATTGGGAAACTCTATGAATCAAATGTATGGGCACCCTAAATGGATTCTTCACCATGTGTGTAATGAGAAAACTTCTAACCCTAGTGAGGGAGAAATCATGAATTCATCATAACTTGAGTTATTCAGTCATAAAACTGGACATCGATAGAAGCCATGCATTGTAAAGGACAATCACCAATGTCTTCAGGGGTGAAGACAATTAAACTGCATGAGCAAAGGTTCAGACCAGTTGTAGGTTGAAGATGTTTGACTATTAACTTCCCAACTGTAGGGGTGAGAAGCCCTGATTAGTAATGTTTGTTGAGTTCCATAATATAAAATTTCTCCCTTGGTCAATAAAAGGTGATAGGTAGAGATGTAAATAATTGACCTATGGGAGCTAGTGCAAGGTAGATCTAGCAAGGGACTGGATCAGGCTCGTGGGGTACAGGCTAAAATTAGCCTCTTGGGAGTTTCCCAAGTTAACAAAAGTTAACCAGTTAACAGAAGATTAGCTTATAGATTAAGGAAGAAATGTTCAATAAACAAGTGGGTTAGGATTTGCTAACTATGTCTGCTATATTATTTGTGTGAATTGTTTTATGGAAAAAAAGCCACATTTATTCATTTACGTTTTGTCTATATCCACTTTTTTGCTTCACACCATGGGGATGATTAATTGTATTAGAAATCATATGAACAGAAAAATCTTAACTATTAATATCCAACCCTTTATAGGAAAGATGTGCTATTCCTCAAGGTAAGTTAGCAACAGAACAAAACTATTAAAAAAATTTTATAGAGGCTACCAAGCCTTTTCAGCCTTCTTCCTTAGTTTTCCTCAAAACAGTGTATAAAAACATTTGTGATAGTGAAAAAAATAAAACCATGCATGGATTTACCAAAAGTCTGGTACTTCTGCGTGACCAATTACCCAAAACATTGGCCAACACTTAACCCCTTATGGGATACTTTTCCTACAGGGTCCAGAAAGCAGATTGATCACAAGAGATCTTTTCCATGATGGACAGTGGAGTGATTTTTCCTCCAAAGAGTATACATGCTACTTTGGGTACTGACTTGCCTTCCTCACCTTCACTATCTCTCCATCATCATTATTTTTGGAATTATAGGGTACTAACCAATATTCTTCCTTTATGGAGAAAGTGGATCCTGGAACTCAAACATAATGGTTTAACTTTCGTGCTCCTATATCACAGAGCATCCAGCTTAATATGAGAACAGAATGTCCAGTGGAAGTTTCTATTATAGTTTTTGTTGGAAGACCCCTGGGAAGCTGTCGCTTAATGCCTTAAATCAAAGGCCAATATAAGGTGTCATATCCCTACAGGGGGATGAATGATGGTATGAATTTGAGAGTGTTCCTTCTCCTTATCACAACAAATAACCCACTGGGGAAAAAAGTGTGTTTTTTGCCTTACAAGCTTTGGTTCAGTAGGTGAACCAGTTCAATTCATTACCAAGGGAAGCATGTTTCTATTAGCATGTATATATTGCTTGGCTCTTCTGTTAAATTGCAGGCTAAGTTTGTTTTCTGGCCTTGACGAACAGACACAAATATGATTAGCTCACTGATAGGTCCTAATTCCTGACTAGGATTTTTATTGTCTGGAAGCCAAATTATTTAATGAGATAACTCCTTAATAGCCTCTCGTGTACAGTTTTGGTTAAAGGGCAAAAATCCAAAAAATACAGGACACTAGGGTCTCAGATTTCACATGAATAAAAGATTGGATCATTGCTTCATGTCCTCAGTTTTGCTAAGGTACTGGAAGAATTTAAGAAACAATAGCAAAGAAAGAAGTTATGATTATCAACTTTGCCATTATGACCAAATACGGAGATGGAATATGTGGAATTCTGTTTTATTTTACTTAAATCTATCTTTTACCTCATTTGTTCCTAATGCTTTACATGAAAGCCATTACCAATGACAGAAATTTTAAGATGGAGCAGGGTGGACGGCACGTGTGGCTCAAGTAGGGTGTCGGCCCCATTTACAAAAGGTGGCAGGTTTAAACCTGGCCTCGGCTGAACTGCAAAAGAGAAAAATAGCAGGGCATTGTGATGGGTGCCTGTAGTCCCAGCTACTTGGGAGGCTGAGGCAAGAGAATCACCTAAGCCCAGGAGTTGGGGGTTGCTGTGTGCTGTGTGATGCCTCAGCACTCTAGCAAGAGTGATAAAGTGAGACTCTGTCTCTACAAAAAAAAAAAAAAAAAAGATTGAGGAGGGAGTAAAATTGAATTTATTTTACCATGAAATATTATAATAGTTGATCTGACTCTGTGCCTGCTTTGTGCTTAGAGACAGAAAATTTAACAAAGAATGGATGCCATTCATTTGTGCTGGATTAATTCCTTTGAAAATTCCCAGCATCACTGCACTTCTCCAAACTGTTCAGTGTCCAATGAAACCAATTTTTTTGGACTTCATCAATGAGCCCCTTGTTCTCTGGATTCCAGATGGGTTTGTCCAATAAAACTATTGCCGAGATATGAAAGAGAGGGAGGAGAGTAAGATTAGGCCATCTATTTCTACAATCCTCTCCATGCCAGGTCACCAAGCATTGGAAAGCCCAATTTCATATGTCGAGATTCTTGTAATTTCTCCCTCCCCTAAATAGGGTTATTATGTGGACTCTGCTTTTGCTATTTTTTTAATTCCCTTTGATTAGATAAATGTTTCAGAAAACTAAGGAAAATTAAGAAGAAATAAAAGACATGTTTTAATGTAAATTATGAAACAATACTAAGTTTTAGATGCTATCCATGCAGAGACTGTCTTTGGAATAACTTTTATAGTGTCTGACATTATTTATCTGACCAGATAATGCAGAAGACAGACTTAAGAAAAAAATTTTAAACATGGCTATGTGAGGGGGTGATTAGATAGAAATACAATGGAATCTGGGAACCTGGTTATGACATTATTACAATAGTCCCAGAAAGAATTTACATGTAGAAGCAAAAGCATATTGGTATTTATTGTATAATGATCTAGCAAGTGTAATAAGATTTAAAAAGTATACAAATATTGAATATGAGCCAATATTATTATTCTCCAGTGATATGCTTAGCTACCTTATCTACCCAGGACTTTCAACTAAGGAAATACTAAAGTTAAATTCAGTAAGGAAGCTGGTTACTATCTGAACAACTTTCCTTAATACTAAACACAAAGATGGTCTACAGCTAGAATATTCTACTCATCACAGCAAAGACGAATGTGATACAAAGGAAAAGGATCACTGAAGGGCTGGTTTAGGTTGGAAGATCTTACAAAAGAAGGGATGGTCTGGACATTATAGTCTTCCTTAAGAAAGCCGGAGTTAAATGTTTCCTACAAAGGCAAGAGCAAATCTCTGAGAAACAATTTCACTAAATGAGGAAAAATACAATTTTTTGAGCAGAAAATTAGAACATTTTCAAATGCATATGAATAATTCTTTACAAATGAATTTATAAATGTCATAATATTTAAATTAAAAGTCTAACGCAGCTCAATTATTTTCTATAGTACATAACTTTTAATATTATATGGATTTGGGTTGAACTATCAATTGAGCTATGTGCCCTTGAACATTTGAATAAATTCTCTGATCCAGTTTCCTATGTGCTCCAAAAATTTCTTATAGTTAAATATACAGTGTAAAGTATAAATAAGATCATATATATTTACATATATATAATATCTAGTATAATATTTGGAATTCAGAAAGCACTTTCTAAATGTTGATTTTACTTTCTACTTCATAAGCTTTATGGATTAAAGGCTTAAATACCCACCAAATCTAAGCTTCTTCTCACACGGCTGTCACTAGGATATGGTTGCTCAGCCAGAAACTATCTTCCCCGGATCTCTGGTAGATACTGGTGGACGTTAGTCATTCTTGCCAAATAGTAAAGTCATTGTGCCAGACTTTCAGTTTTAGCTGAAAGTAACCACTTGGGAGTTATCATTCTGGATTTGCAAGAAAGAAAATGTTAAAAAACAAAATCTGCAACTTTTCTTTGATCCATGAGATAATTGACGTCACACGGCACCTTGTGCCCACAAAATCTAGAGAGACAGGTGAATACAGATCATCCTTATTAGAATAAACTTAACTGGGAGCAGCAGATAACCAAGTTTGAGCAGTAATTTTGACATTGTTAGCAGTAGAGTGCAGATTATTGGGAGAGTCAGAAAATCCACGGCCCACAGTCTTAATCCCTCCCCTGAATTTCATGGGTTTAACATTTAGTAACCCCGTCAAGTCATCTAGTGAATTCTCACGAAAAATTCTTATGTTTTGGTAGGGTGAGAAGAACATTAAGTACCTGGGAACAATATGTACCTCTGAATTCAATGGTAGCACATCCTTTGCTGTGTTGAGCATGTAGTTAGGTCTATGAACTTGACTTGTCCTAAACATATTCAGGCATCTTTTCTTCCTCATCATTATTATGTAAACAATGCAGTGTAATAACTATTTACATAGAATTTACATCGCATTGGGTATTATAAATAATCTAGAGATTATTTAAAGAATACCAGAGGACATATGTAAATATTCCGTTAGGTTATATGCAAATATCCCATTTTATACAATATCATGTAAAACCATGGACAAAATTATGTAAAACCAAGTTCGTGGACTTGAAAGGTATATTGCTATTTGAAAAAGCCAGTCTCCAAAGTCTGAATATTTTATTGCTACAATCAGATTATTTTTGCAAAATGAAAAGCTGTGGAGACAATAAAAATATTAGTCACTGTCAGGGACATGAGAGAAGAAGAGGGAATTAATCCATAGAACTTGGCAGCACAAAAAGTGCACCTTAATTAATCAAATAGAAATTTTTTTTAGGAAAAACAGAATGCAGACTGTGATTAAATGATATAACTATTACATGTATGTAAAAAACTATAATGTATAGAGGGGGGAAGGGGAGAAATGTGCAAATAATGTGAATTGAAAATAATCCTTACGACTAAAAGCCAAAACACAGTAAGTACATGAGCACTGTGCTCTAGTTGATGAAGACATTTCTCATGGAAGATCATGTCAACAGCTTTAGTGCTGCTATACATCTGTACTTAACATTGAACAGTTCAATAAACAGTGGGAGTCATATTTCTCATCGTTGGTGTGGGAGTTTACAGAAAAGCAAAAGGAGGTGGGTAAACAAGATCTCTGTGGAAATGAATTACATCTGAAGACATCCTGACCTCAAGGAGAGAGACATAAACCCCTTCCTCGTTCATGTGAGCTGCACAAAGTTATTTCCTTCTCAAGAGCACACAATACAAAGAAGGAAAAAATGGTATTTTTTTAGTATAGAAGTCTAAAAAATACTACCTCAACCAGGTGATCGGAGCCCATGTAAACAGCAATAAATCATGTTGATAATAGATATCCTTGGTGTGCTGTGATGAAATCACATTTTATCTCTGTTCTTTCCCTTGAAAACTCATAACCCCTAGTAAGAAAAAAAATCATAAAACTGCAGTAAAAGTAGTATGCTACAAAGTATCTGACCATTCAAGGTCGCCAAAAACAAGGACATTATGAGAAACAGTAACATACAAGTATAGTAAATACCAACTAAGCATTAATAATTTGATGCAACGTATGGGATCAAGAAACAGAAAGGGGACATTACAATATGAACTTTATTCAATAGTGTGCGTACCAATATGGGTGCATTAGTTGTAACAAATGCTATGCTAATATGATGTGTTAAGAGGAAAATGTTGGTGCAGAAAAGTCTATGGACAGTCTCCTTAATTTTTCTTTCAATCTAAAATCATCATAAACAGGTGCTTTAAAAAAATAAAACAAAAACCAAACACTACCATTTTGCTGCTGCCCTCACCTTCATCAGCTGCTGGAATGCAGAGAGCTTTGAAGACTTCTGAAACCTGGAGGAGGAAGAAACCTTAGTTCCCACAGTCATCACCTCGGCATTGTACAGATGTGTAGTGCCCCATGGCACTATGTGGGTATGAGGAAGCATCCATTATGTTCACTCATAAAGATTTGGGAATTTATTTGTTCCAGGAATTAAAATCACCCTAAGATGTACATTCTTTTTGTGATGTTCACTCAAAGCTATTTGGTTTTCTACATGTGTAGTTTGAACTGTCTAAATGCAATGCAATGTAAATGATGAAAATAAAGATTTGGGAAATGTCTGATCTTTCACAGAGTAAAATGTAGTTAGTTTTAAAAAATGTTGAAACACTAAGTAAAAAGTCCCGAAAATCTCTTTGTAAAATGTCTGAAAATCTAAGCGCTGTATTACTCCCTGGGCTGAGGGCGTTGGAGAGGACGGGCTGTGTGCTCTGAGCATTAGTGCGGCGAAGTCATTTGGAAAGAAAAAGAAAAGTGGCAGATGAGGAGGGAAAAAGTGGGAAAAGGAAGAATGCTATGATGGTCGAGAAGAGAACTGGGCCCCAGGGGAACGCAATCTTGGGGGTATCTATTAAGCAAGAGAAAATACCACAGAATGGAATCTAAAGTTTTACCACGTTATTGCCTGCTCCAACTCTCTGTGCCTATTTCAAAATGCAATAGCAGTGATGTCTGGAAGTGACAGGGCTTTTAAGGAATAATAGGAGTATTTATTTCCTTAGGCTCATAGTACATGTTGGCAAATGAGTAACTTCCAAAAGGAAGGGAAATGTTGATGGGTAGTGTTTGAGGGAATAATCGGAACTATTATAATTCATTTTTAAATTACACAATATGTGGGTTTTCATAAATAGGTTAATAGCTATATTTTAACAATCAAATAGTGAATTACCCACTATAACATAGATTTTTTTTTTTTTTTTTGAGACAGAGCCTCAAGCTGTCACCCCTGGATAGAGTGCTGTGGCATCACAGCTCACAGCAACCTCCAATTCCTGAGCTCAAGCGAGTCTCCTGCCTCCACCTCCCAAGTAGCTGGGACTACAGGCGCCCGCCACACGCTGGGCCATTTTTTGATAGCAGCCGTTGTTGTTGTTTGGCGGGCTGGACTGGATTAGAACCCGCCAGCTCAGATGTACGTGGCTGGCGCCTTAGAGCCACACGCGCCGAGCCATGATGTGTTTTTAAAATGATTTTAACTAAGCATATTTGAGGGAAAGAGAATAGATGACAATGGAAAATCATTTTTACACAGCTGGATATTTTTGTCTGCTAATAGTAAATTCTTTTTTTCTAATTGGAACTGTATTACAAATAAGTGGAAAAGTAAAAGTAGCATATGTCAGTGTGTGAAGAAAACATTGAGATGTTACACCATAACTTTAATCCCCTATATGCATCAGTTTATAGAGACAAATATTTTCTACTTAAAATAATAATCTCGTAAGAGATATCTCCTTATGTTAGAGGAAACTATTCAGGTAACTGTTTCAAATACTACTTAAGTTTGAGTTTCTTGACTCGTTCCAAGAAATAAAAAATAGCTGAGTGATCTGTTTTTAATTTCTCTTATGAGCTCTAATACAGATAGTGTCTGAGTAAGTTCAGTTGAATTTTCCAAAAAGGAAAAGAATGACCTTACATAATCAAGAAAATGAAGAATTTTAAAAATTTATAAGCTAAAATATGACAGTAATTTTCTCAAGCAGTCAGGCACATTGCCCTTTTTTATCACCAGGCCCAATGAATTATGAATGTTAGCTGAATAAGAAGCTGGAGGGTGACGAGGGAGCCACGTTTTGTCATTTGCAGGTACAGAATGGCCACTACTTTAGCTGGATTTCCAAACCTTACCATTATCATTGGCTGCCAAAGAAATTTGGGAAACATGTGAAAATTACTTCGGGGGTGGAGAAGAGGAAATACTAATTGCAAGCCACCATAGGAAGTATAAAGCATGAGGCTCTTTAGTCTTTTAAACTAAGCAAGTTAGAATTAGTCTCCAGTCCTGCCTACCTGAACATACAGAAGCAAAAGTGAAAATATAAAGGCAGTTTTCAAGTGTATACAGCTCAGCCGCAGGAATTACGAGTAGGAAGAACAGGTGTTCTGAGAGATTCTACAGTGCTTCAGTTGCTAAGGAAACCGCTTTCATCAATCCAAAAAGGCTGATAGCCTGGACTTTTGCTGCCAAATTGCTATCAACAAAGGTTGGAACTGATATAAACATGCCTAGGCAAATGAAAAGGACATAGGTAGTTTTTAAAATAAGTCAATGATAAGGTTGCATTGAGAGGTGTTTGGTAAAATTGTTATATATCAAACAAGAATAGTTGCATAATTGCTAAATAATTTAAAAGAGATTATTGAAGCACATAATTTTGAATTAAAGTATAAAAATAGAAAAAGTTAATTTGTGTGCCATTTCAATGAAAACTATTAATGCAATTAAAGGACTTTATGTTTTGGTAATTATATAATAAATCATGAGTTATATTTTAGTGTAATGTTAATTATATAAAATAGAATGCATACTAGGTAATTTTATTAGGCATTCATAATACTAATCAGTTATTTCCTCACTGTTATTCCTAAATTGATGATAAGAAAAAGTGGTATTTATGGATTATATGGTATGATTGGTATTGCAAGGAACGAAATATAACTAATATTGAATCTTACCCATTCACACAGTTTATGCCAGTAATTGGCTTAAAAAGTAGCACAATCATTCTTGTTGAACTGTTGAACTATTTCTTGAATGACATAGATTTTTTTTTGTTACAACACTAAATAAGATAAAGTACATATCTGAGGAATGAGAGAAGTAGGAAGCATTAAACTTGATTAGTGAAAGACTAGAAATAATTAATTTGAACTTAATGTAGAAGATCTTTCCATCTTATATATTATCAAAAACAATTAAAATTATGATTCATGTACTAATGATTAGTAAAAATTGTATCTTTCACTAAGTTTGCTTTTGTAATAATTCTCAAAAGTTTTCAAAATGATAAAATGTAGCTTTTTGTAAACTTAACTATAAAATATCTAGGAATATACTCAAAATTTAATATTTGATATAACAATATAGTTATAATGTATGGTTATATTATATCATATTATGCGATCTCTTTTTAATACTTAACAATTAATAAAAGAAATGCAATTTGCACTTTGTGCCATTTTCATCATAAAACCATTTGTTTTAGAAACAGATATACAAGTTTGGCAAAGGTTGACAGAACTGGTACATCTACAGATAATGGTACAATCTGATATTTATAAAGTATCAAGTTTTCTATAAATATGTTTCCAGTTTCCATGGAAATTTAATAATCACTAATGCTGATTTTTATTTATCTTCTCTTTTGGAATCAAATAATGCTGTTTGTAGTGCTGTACTTGAAACTGTCTAAAAATTAACTCTTTGAATATCTGGTTCATAAATTTAAAAAATCTCTCAACTCTTTATACTGTCAACACATATATTTAAGAATATATTTCCAAAATAAGAGTCACAGACATAATTTCAATGGTCAAGTCAACACTTTGTGACTAATGCATCTTTTACCCCCTTCCTTTTCTTTTGGTCACTTGGTTTAGTAATTGGCCAAACAAAAGTATTAACGTAAGCTACCTCACAAGATAGTTGTCAGAATTAAGTAAATTAATACATACACAGAATTTAGAAATGTGCTTTGTGCACGTTTAAGTGCTAGATAAATATTTATTAGTGACAGTGCTTTAAAGGAAGGAATTTTGGAGAGTTCCTGGATATAGTAAACATTCATAATCATGTGATTAATGACCACGTCTGGAGTTGATTGTTTCTCTTCTTACTGTAATTTGCTACAGTAAATGTGAAATAGGAATCCCACATTTTATACCAGTGGTCTTCACTGGTATAAAATTAGGAAAAATGCGACCCTGCTTCAAGCCTTTTCATTCTGTGTATAAAGCATGGATACACAAAGATTTAACTGCTATAGCCAATGTGAAATTCTGCACATTACGGAAGCAAAAAAAAAGTCTGCTTGGTGTACCTTTTTACATTCTTTTGCTTTTCATTTTACATTTCGCTTCTCCTATCCATTTCTTACCACTGCATTTTTCCTTCATTTAGAAGTATCTTTCATGCCATAAAAATACCAATTTTTTTTTTGTCCCAATTGTTCCAGCTTTGGTCTTAAGAAGGTCACGCATGTTGGTTCCTATGTTCTTTTAATATACTTTTTTCCTCTTCTTCTTCATTCTAATCATTTTCTTACTTTCCAGAATTAAGAAATGCCCTAGGCACATCTTGCAATCCTAGAATCAACCACTTCTGTGAAAATATTTCATTGGACAATTGTTTAAAAATCAAGGTAAAAAAATCATCATTTGATGAAGAATGTTAAAGAATATAAGTAAGCTATTTCTACTATTTTGCAATTTTTATAGGCCTACAAGTGTTAAAAATATTAATGCTGACGGTAAAGAACAATTATCCAAAATCTAGATACATAGTATCAAGCAAAAAGATTACTGGATGAACTTTGTACTAGAGAACAAAAAGATATAGGCAAAGTTAATTTGCTTCCTATAAAGTAAATGTAAATTTGAATTTGTTATTTTCTTTTTTTTTTTTTTTGAGACAGAGCCTCAAGCTGTCACCCTGGATAGAGTGCTGTGGCATCACAGCTCACAGCAACCTCCAATTCCTGGGCTCAAGTGAGTCTCCTGCCTCCGCCTCCCAAGTAGCTGGGACCACAGG
>CAUYON010182987.1:0-10929 GCA_963573935.1 Arctocebus calabarensis | reverse complement strand
TGGCCGGGCGTTGTGGCGGGCGCCTGTAGTCCCAGCTACTTGGGAGGCAGAGGCAGGAGACTCGCTTGAGGCCAGGAATTGGAGGTTGCTGTGAGCTGTGATGCCATGGCACTCTACCCAGGGTGACAGCTTGAGGCTCTGTCTCAAAAAAAAAAAAAAAAAAAAAAAATTTAGGTAAAGCTGAAACCTGAATTTCTAGCTTCTTTGAAAGAATTAAATCCGGTCTCTCTGGAGCTTGCATTACCATTTGAAATTCTTCATTTCTAAGGTCACCTACTTAGCCTCCAGAAGTATTTGAGCATATAGCTCCAGTTTTATAGTACATTTTGATAAAGATTCTGAGGTTTCCATGAGAATTAATACTGACTTGTTCCTACTCTATATTGTGTATTATTAAACCTTTATAAATGGAGTCAAATGTCAGAATTTAGAAGTTTTCTTAAAAACTCTTTTTCTTTGTATATAAAAAATATTCACCCTCCCATTAGAATGCCTATAAGCCTTTTTAGGTTAATCATGATTATATTTGATAGGTTATGCATATTGAGTCTGTATTATGTCTTTCTCCTGAGCATTGTCCCTTCAAAATTCAAGTGATTTGGGGGCTTCATTCTGCTGCAAATAATCCATATAGATCAGCATTACAACCTTTATGGATAAGTCATTGTATTTTATTTCTGATTTTACCTAAGACAAAAATACTTTTATGTATCAATTAAAATTGAATCAGAATAAAAATGGATTAAAATAAAGTAGACATGCATTAGGGTCCCAGAATTGTCATTAAATTGGGAACAAAATTTCAAAGTGAGATAAGGTAAAAGTGTATCATCTTGTCATAAGGGAAGCTGCATGGATCACTTAATACTAAGAAATCCAAGTAGATTTCCAGGGTCTCTCTTTTAATCCAGAGCCTATTTCTTTGGGGATCCCACTGAGGAGGAGTGCTTAATGTTGGCACTGGAGATCCTTACAGCTTTAATGGGGGGAGAATCAAGCACATCTGTGTCACCTGGAGGAAATCTCCACCTTTATTGGAGAACTCTCAAAAATATACCCCTGAGGGCATAATTTTTCACATGTCAATGTTTACTACAAAAAATTGTCAAATAGGAATAAGCCAAAGTTCCAGAGATTTCTTTGGTACTGGTCATAGAATGCAGAGTTTGGTAATATTTTTCTAACGTAGATGGTCATGGGGGCTTTCTGTTGAGGTATAGTCCTTAGCTTCTGGTAAAACAGATAATCTTTGGAATCTTGTTTAAAAAACATTGCTCTACCAATAATAATTTAATTAATTAATTAATTAATTAATAATTTAATTTCATTGATCATCGATTCAATGAAAATACTTAAAGCACTCTGTCTTGGGGATAAGGAAATGTAGCCCTTGCCCTTAGAAAGCTCTTGGTATGGATGGGAAACAATAATTACACTAGAAAATAATAAATTCTGTGATAAAAGAAAAAATACCTTGAACATATGACTGTTTGAAGTGACTTTTGGAGATGGTAGGAGGTAATGGGGAGAGGCAAAGGGAAGGGTGTTTCCGAGGGAGAGAGCAGCACATGGGAAGGCACAGGGGGTGAGCAGGAAAGGGCACGTTGGTTTACTTTCTGTACACCGTGTTTTTAGGTTCATAGGCTCTTATATATGGTTTTCAGTTCACTTAAGAAATATGTAATTTTGTGAATGATGAATTGTTTTTGCTATATTACAGAATGGTAGCACACCACTTTTACTTGCTATAAATGAAAATAGAGAGGAAATGGTGGAATTTTTACTGAAAAACAGAGCAAACAGAAATTCAGTCGATAAGTTCAACAGGTACAGTGGTTCTTGTTTTGTATAAACCTGAGTGTTATTCTAGAAGGGTAACAGTCACTCAAGTCAGAAATAGTAAATTAATGAGAAGAGTAACATAATTATTGGTATATTTTGAAAACATCAACACAAATCATCAGTAAGGTAGAAGAGCAATTATTTGAACTAGGCAACATAAAAACAGTATAGAGTAGGGTTCATCTTCTCTTGTAATAGTTACTGATGTTTATTTATAATCTGATGGTTTTGATCATATGACATTACTTTAGCTGAAGGGATTTCATGTTAGTGTTCATAGTTTTCTAAAGTGTGAACGTTAACTTTTAGTTCACTTTCTGATTCAACATTGAACTTCTTAATGCTTTTATAGCTTTTTTTTTATTTTTTGCGGTTTTTGGCAGGGGCTGAGTTTGAACCCACCACCTCTGGCATATGGGGCCGGTGTCCTACTCCTTTGAGCCATAGGTGCCACTTTTTTATAGTATTTTTTAAATTTATTTTTATTTTTATTAGTAAATCATAGCTGTGTACGTTAGTGTAATCAAGGGATACAATGTGTTGGTTTCATATATGATCTGAACTATTTTCATCAAACTGATTAACACCTCTGCTTCTTACATACTTTTCCTTTAAAAATATTCATAAATTGGAGTGAAAAATCATTTTTTCTTTTGACTCTCTGCTTTAAGTTGCTTTCTTTGAAGAAAATTTATGTTAGGTTATCCTTAAAGGGCTTTTAATTCCTATTACAAGATAGTTTGGGTTTGGCAAGATTGTTTTTCATTTCTGGTGGTATTCTGATGTTTTTCTTTTTAATTGGTATGAGTAGAGGGAACAAAAGTAGCTCAAATTGGATAAGATTTTCCTTGAATGAAGACAAAGCATAGATGGATGACAAGGAGCAAAGAGACAGGTTTTAGAGTCACCCAAGGGTTTAATTCCTGGCTTACCCCATTGAAACTGCTGTGACTGCTACTGTGACCATTATAACTAATGTTATTGTTTTATGCCTGAACACAGCTCTTCCTTATCTGAACCCTTGGTGACTTTGAATTATAACAGATTATATCAGACTAGGGAAGACATGGAGAACTCTTTATTTAATTTTTGGCCTGCTTTAGATAACTGATCTCTGCAAAGAATTACCAACTTCTGCTATCATACCTCAGACGGATGAGAGGCTTCCTTTATGTCACTTCCTTTTAGCCTTATTGGTAATTTACAAAGATGGAACACTTCAGCACTCAGTGTACTGATGTCTGTTAGCATGTGCAAATGGTTAATTCTGTTCTGACAGGCGAGGCATTAAATTGCTAAAGCCTAAGAAATTAGCATTTAATGTAACTTTATTAAAGCTCCACAAGGTGAAGTTATTTTACAAATAACTCTCTGTTATTTTAGAAATGCTCTCCTACTTGCGACAGATAATCAGTCATCACACATAATCAAACTACTTCAGCAAGATCTCTTGGTAAAGACTACAGAAGAAAATGCTGTTGCTAGTGGTTTTAGTAGGTAAGTGTTTACTGGTTAACACTAAGTTGAGATTTGAAATAATCAGAACTACTGTATCTTATACATCAGGTGAGATTTCAAGGTTTGGTTCAGGTAGTGTTGGAATGGCAATGAATTAGTCTACTTCAGCCATCAAGCAAAAGGCTAAACTAGTTAGAAGTATCAATGGGTGCAGGATTCTTTATCTCAGGACTTTTAAGACCTTTCTTCTTAGAGATCCCAACATTGTCCTGTTCATTTCAAATATAACCTCTACTTATGGGGGTAAAAATCAAGTCACATATTTTGATTTAGTTAATTTGTTGCTTGGGTCTTGAAATGTCCAATTTAGTAGAATACACTGTCTTCTACCCTCCTCTTGGAAATCTTCAAGAAACTAATGGGTTTCCCAAGGAAGACAGTCCTTCTTACGAGTCAGGAGGAGGGGAAATCCAGCTGTTTCTTCATGCCTGTACTGCCTGCCATCACTTTGGAATGGTGAGTCAGGAGGATCACATGAGACCAGGTATTCAAGACCATCTTTGGCAATATAGCTACCCACCTTCTCTAAGAAGAAAAATTAGCCATGGGTGGTGTCATGTGCCTGTATTCCTAGCTAGTCAGGAGCCTGAGGCAGGAGGATCACTTGATCCCAGGTGTTGAAAGCTGCATTAAGCTATGACTGTGCCAGTGCACTACAGCCTGGGTGCCCAAGTGAGACCATGTTTGTAGAAAAAAAAAAAAATCTGAAAAAACGAGAGGGATAAGAGGACATTTTATTCACTTGTTTCTTTTGATTCTGTTGCTGCACTGTTGCTCTTGAAACTCCTCCTGCAGTCTGGTAATGATTGATCGTTGCTAGCAGAATGCCATTACTGATCCAGATCCTTCAGTCTTAGAGATGAACGTAGAGATTAAGCACCATTCTAACAAATGGTGATTAATCTGGATCAGTGCGGGTTTAAAGTTTGCATAGGTAGAGAGGGAAGAGTAGTAGTCCAAGCCAGGTCTTGGCATCCATTACTTTTTTGCTCATGATGTTATTGATTAGTTCAGTAGTAGGGGACAATTATGTTATCTAATTTAATGAGGGAATGTTTATAAGGAAAATAATAATATTATAAATAAATTTTGTTAAAATTATGAAATAACTTGAGATGCCTCAAATTATTGATGTAAGACACAAGTGTGACAGTTATTAAGCAAAAGTAGGACTTAATAACGTTTTGTGAAAACTGTAATATTTCAATATTAGAACATATGGAAAAATATAATTGGGTTTTGTGTGGGATTCCAAAATCACATTTCAACAATAAATTTCAAGAATAAGTTATGCCATTCCTTCTGTATTTTTCTGAGCATTGTACAAATGTTGTCTTGGGAAATGTTCACTAAGAACCTAATGGTGAGCTAAGGCAGTACAATCCTTATGTTTAGAAAACAGTGAGCCTAATAGAAGCACCTTGTCCAAGAACAAACAGCTGTTGCTTACAGAGCTAGGACTTCTTTTGTGTTCAGGACACTTTCCATCATGTGAAGTGACTTCTTTTAAATTGACTGATCTATACTGGCCTCTCTTTATGGTTACATCACCTTACTTTTTTTTCCCTTTAATTAGCAGCTTAATGGGAAGTTTGTTAAGCTTAAAACTTTAAGGTATGTGGAATAAAGTTCTGCTATTAGCTCTGGTATTGTCTAAAATAGTCTTAAGAATTTAATTTATTTGGTAAATGTTTTTCATGTCAGTATTAAAGTAATTTCATTTATTACATTTTTTATACATAGCATTCTCCAACAAATTTCTGAAGATAAAGAAGAAAAAGTACTAGGAAATACTTCTCAAAATAGCAGTCCAGGTTAGTCTTCTGACAGTGAATGACTCTTGGTGGTCCTACCATAGATATGAAAATAAAAGTTGTCAAGCACAATAGAGTAGTTTATATAGTCAATGTGTAAATTTCATGTATATTTTTTCTTGATTTTTTAAAGCAGTCTAGAATTCAGGATTATTTTGCGAAGGTAGTTATAGGTAATTTATAATTTCAAACAATATTGTCTAAAAAAATCATTTATTTAACTATGGTTCTCATAATACTGTCTGATATTTTTTTCTAAATAAGAAAAAAAGATTGTTAAGGTACTATGTTCTATGTTTCCTCTATAGTCATGTTATAATGAATTTCACTTGTTATAAAAATGGGTTTGTAATTTTTATAATAAATGATTTGCGTTTAGTGAATATTAATTACATTTGACCTTGAATAACATGAGTATTAAGGGCACCAATCCCCTCTTTGAGTCAAAAGTCTACATGTAACTTTTTACTTTCCAAAAATTTACTGATAGCCTACTATTGACTAGAAGCCTTACAGTAATATACATAGTTAACAGACAGTTTGTGTATCATGTGTCTTGTGTTCTTACAATGAAGTAATCTAGTGAAAAGAAACTGTTATGAAGAAAATCATAAGGAAGAAAAACTGCATTTGGTGTTCATGAAGTGGGAGTGGATCATCACACGATCTTCATCCTCCTCGTCTGCACACTGAGTAGGCGGATGAAGAGGAGGAATGGGCGAGGTTGGTCTTCCCATCTCTGAGTGTCAGAGGCTGAAGAAAGTCTGCACATAAATGGACCCTTGCAGTTCAACCCTCTATTATCCAAGGCTTGCTGTGTAACTATATTACATAGTGATTTGTATCACAAAAACAACTATTTTTAAATCTGAGAACTCAAAAAATACTTTTTCTGGTAACGTAAATAAACGGCAATGATAACTTTCAAATGCAGCCAGTGTGCACCATTACTAATAGGAAAATATTGTTTCATTAACTTATTTGTGGAGATAATGTCTCACTTTATTTCCCAGGCTAGAGTGCAATGGTGTTGTCATAGCTTACTGTAACCTCAAACTCCTGGGCTCAAGTGATCCTTCTACCTCAGCCTCCTGAATAGTTGAGATTACAAGTATGTTCTACCACCCCTGGCTAATTTTTATTTTATTTTATTTTATTTTTATATAGATAGGAGTCTCACTATGTTGCTTAGACTGGGCTCAAGCTCCTGGCCTCAAGTGATCTGCCTACCCTGGCTTCCTAAAGTGCCGTGATTAAAAGCATCAGGAGCCACCATGCCCAGCCAGAAGATTAGTTCATTAAAGATACCTACTGAGTACAAAAAAGCAATTCTTTGTTGAGAAACACAGATTGTGTTATAAATTCTTACAACATTAAGGCCTCACTATTATTGACTTCAATCCTCATATGTTGAAACCAAACAAAATATATTTATTACTTTATTAGAAGAAGATATGTTCTTCTATCTGCTAGACAACTGCCATGGTAACAGTGCCTTTGTTTCCATTAGCCAAAAGATTATCCTAAGAAATATTCCAATAGACCAACTCTGGGCTCAACAAATTATAATAAAATATTATGCTCAAATATATAATAAAATATATTTTACTATATAAAATACTATCTATCTTGATGGGACACCTACTTTATTTTACAATCTAAACTATATGAAGACACCTTAAAATTTACTGTATGTAGTTATCAAAGAATTTCTACGAGTTAGTATTACAAATTGCAGGAGACAGAGGTAGAGTAGATATACTTTGGGTCTTTAAGGTGCTTATAATAAATTAGACCTCCTGCATTGTGTTTCTTCAATAGAATTGTCAAAGAAATCATTTGTATTCATTTGTTCACTTGTCCACCTCAAAAAATAACTACCAAATGTCTTTTGAAATAATCATCGTTCCAACATCACTGGTCACAGTCATTTCAAAAATGCAGTCAGGAGCTTGTTATGTTTAATGTTATTTTTATTACCTACTACTTTATTCAGTGCTCACCATGTGTCAGATGCCCTCTGGGAGTTTACGATCATCATTTGTTATGTACTTACTATGTTAAGTATGTGCCAGACACTGTAAGTCCATGGTGCAGAATTACAGCTAAGCACTGAATTAGGACTTAAGGTAAGCAATGCAGAATGAGTAGAATTTTGCTAGATGAAGAGGCAGAAAGGCAGTGCTTGGCAGAAGAACTAAGAGGATTGCTCATTTGGCCAAAGAAACAGCAAGTGCAAAATCTAGGATGTGTGAGTCAACTTTGCAGGGTTTTGTGAGCAATTCTGTTTTGCTAGTGCAAAAGATGTGTTATGAGAGTGGTTGGGAGTGAGGTGAACAACTCGCTAAGGTAAGCTTTACGGAAGACTTAATACTGTAGAAAGGAGATCTTTGCCTGTAGGCTAAGAGAAAATTCTTAGGTAGAATGCTGTTGGTTACAAATAATAGATGACTTAACTATGGCTCAAACACCAGGACCCAGAGTTGTTGGTGTGGTTCAGCGATGGCATCAAGGTATTGCTTGCATATCTCTCCCAGCTGTGCTGTTGGTAGTGTTTTGGTCATGTCTCCTTTCATGGTTGGCTAGTTAGCAACAGTCCTAAATGCTATGTTCTCACAAGACGGTATCTAGAGGCTGGAATGGATGCTTTTCTTCACGGGTTTCTTTTAAATGGGGAGAAAACTCAGAAACTTGCAGTGGATGTCTGGTAACATTTTATTGACTGGGCTACACTACATGCTCATTCCCAAACCAGTCACTGGGAAAGCAGATATAATTACATGATTGCTTAGAATAATTAATACTCTTTTTGGAGCTGGAGAGGGTTATTAAGATGATAAAAATTAAAAGAGAATTGTGTTTCTCCAGTAAGAAAGAATAGGGAATGGCTATTGGGTAAGTAGCCAGCAAAGTTCACTGCAGGGATTCAGTGGAGAATTTGATCAGGGGAATCACAAGATAGGGCATTCTGGTTATGACCAAAAGCAAGGATGAACAAGCTTTTTCTGTAAGGGCCAGGTAGGTAGTAATTCTTTTAGGCCAAGTGGTCTCTGTCATATCAACCCTTGTTCTGCCTTTGTAGTGTGAAAACCTACACACATAAGAGGTAAGCAAATGGGCCTGATTGTGTGTCAGTAAAACTTTACTTACAAAACATGGCCAGCTAGATATTGCCTGTGTCCTAGATTTTCTGACCCCTCATGTAGAAGATAGGTGGAAAGTAACCACTTACAGTGCCTTTTGCAATAGTCAGAGGTATAGTTTCCTTGGCATGCAAAATATGGACTGCTATCAGTGGAGTGGTCACCCACCCTTGGTGAAGTAAATAATTAATAAGGTCAGTTTATTTAATTTCAAATGTTGGCCTTTGTCCAGCATTATGCCTTTTTGATTTTTCTTGCATAATTTTCCTTTTCCTTTAAGGAATTACTAACAATAATAATTGGTGGGTGTTTTTTTTTTCCCCTGTGAGAGTCAGCAGTTAAGAGCCCATGTTAATATGGACATATAAACATGGTAGAAAAAATACAAAGAAGTGACAGGAGACAGGTACTGTTCACATGATTTAATGGTTATTGAATGTACAACTTTCAAGGCAGAGAGAAATCTCAGATGTTTTAAAGCTTCCTGGTTGTGCAGTAGCACACGAATATAAATGAGGAAGGAGTAACTGCATAGAGAAGAACAGCCAGTCAAGGGGGAGGACTCACTCTTTTCTGTACATGTTGAGTTTAATGGAGTATTCATACAGGATATTTTTAGTTGGTAATTAGATGATGGGCATTTCCACTGAGAGGTGTGGTATACTGAAGTTGGAGACGAAGGCTTGGAATAATGTTGTTATATTGTAATTACCAGGCACAGTCATAGATCTGAATCAGCTTCTCCAGGATGGGGAAGATGTAGAAGGAGAAGGCCAGTGACAAAACCCTGGGCATATCTGCATTTCCCAGAGGAAAAGGCGTAAGTAAAGAAGACTGAGCAGTGGCTAGAGAAAAGTAGGAGAGGAATCAGAGGAAACGATGTTGCAATTTTTTAAAAATATGAGCATATCAAGGAGGAAGTAACAATTCTGACAAGTAAGATTAGCAAAAAGTAAGTTGGATTGAACTTTTGAAAGTTCTTTGGTGGTACTCTTTTCAGAAGAACAATATTGGAGTTGTAAAATCTACTATTTCTGTAATTGGTACTTCTGGTGTCCGGATGTACAAGAATACCTTAACGATGCTACATAAAATTTTTGTAATGGCAGCACCTGTCCACACAGGGTCAAGAAAATCATCTAGACTGCTGAGTCCATTTGCTGACATTTTTACAGAATTGTTAAAAACTGAGGATTTCTATAATTTTTCTCTGCCCTATAATTATATAATTCCAAGACTTTATTCCAAGTCTGCTTCTCCAATCTCAGTGTACCACACCTCCTGAGGATCACTTGTAAAGAAAATTGCTGTCTTAGTTGCCTCATGTGGAAACACGTTTTGTACTCCGACCCCTGGTAAGCACTCGTGCATGCACTGTGTACCAGAAGGCTGCAGCAACAACTGGAGGCAGCATCAGACACTCCCTCCAACATGGCCATGTTTTGACAGGGTTTCAAGTTTTGTCCAGTAGTTGATTACAGACCTGAATTTTGGAGAAAGCAACATAAGTATTTATTACATAAAAATGATATAATTTATGGAGAAATCCACAAGGAGAAAACCAGTGCCTAATGCATTGGTTATCAGTATTCAGGGAATTCTTTTGTTAGTGTAATTCTTGACTCTCTTTGTTAGTGCAATTCTCTTTTCTATCTGCCTTCTTCTGATATCTCTCCTTTTGCTGAGTCTTTTTGAATTTTATCCCTAAAGAAAATAGTATGAGAGAACATACTGGTAACATACATATATCTGACAAATGTTTATCAATTATATCCTTTTAAAGTAGTTGGCTACCTAGCCTAAAGCATATCTGCTCTAGGTATTCTCTTAGTTTCCAGTGGTAAGCTTCTTTATATCTGTACCTCAAATACAGTGGCACTGATGATCGTCTGGCAAGATTTTATGTGTCTTTTTATTTTTTAGGTAGACTCTCACTCTGTTGCCCCAGGCTAGAGTGCTGTTGTATCATAGCTCACAGCAAGCTAAAGCTCTTGACTCAAATCATCCTCTTGCCTCAGCCTCTCAAGTCGCTGGGACTATAGGTGACTGCCAACAATGACTGGCTGATTTTTCTTTTTTTAGTAGAGATAGGGTCTCACTCTTCCTCAGGCTGGTCTCAACTCCTAAGCATAGCTGATCCACCTTCATTGGCCTCCCAGAGTGTTAGGATTACAGGTGTGAACCACTATGCCTGGCTGATTTTATGTGTCTTCGGGGTTGCCAAATAAAATTCATTTTATCTGACATAGTTTTTATATAAAGTGCTTTTTAGGTATTACATTTCTTCAGGAATAGGTTATCTGTTATTTAGAATATGTGGTGAATTGGATTCACCTACTTTTAGCTATTGACATATAAGATAACTCCCTTTTATCTTCCAAGTAACTTAAAAGTCGTATGGATCCTTAACAAATCAAAGCCACCTATCTCTGCACAGTGGATAACTAACTCATCCTATACTTATGATGCAACTGTTTTTTTTTTTAATAATTTTATTGAATCATAATTATGTACATTGGTGCAATCACAGGGCACGATTCATATACATTCAGAAATATTTTGATCATACTGTTACAGATATCCTTCATGGCATTTCCTTGATCACTATATAA
>CAUYON010182986.1:0-44804 GCA_963573935.1 Arctocebus calabarensis | reverse complement strand
CATGCAGGGGGCTTTGACCAATGCCTCACTCCGATGTTTTAGTTACAAGTTGTGATTCACAGCTGCTGGGTTTTGTTCACGATCAGGTAGTTTATTTTCAAGATATGGCATAAATTGTTCCTGTTAGGCTCCGTTGCCAAGCAAACGCTATCGCTGTCTGGCTCATAAATTGCACAACACAATAAACAATTACAAAAAAAAAAAAAAAAGATAGCCGACTGCGTTTCCAGAGTCATGATGGCCATGCCTATGCTTATGTGAGGAGGTTGAAGGAGGAAGAGATGAGACAGGGTGACTGTGTGTTTGAATGCCAGTTGGGGAGCGATTCTGCTTTCAAGAAAACCAATTTAAGAGGTGTCTAATTCTTTCTGTGACTCCTGTTAGTTTTTGGGACTGGCCTCATGGCTCCACTGGGGATGTCTTTTCACATCTTGGGTGTTGGGGACACAGGAGACCAACTGGAGAAGTGAGTGTGAAGGAGATGGGCTGCATAGGTTTCTGTCATTTGTCTGGTTTTGTGTGATTTCACATGAATTTTTCTGATAATTTTTGGTCACTTAATTATCTTCTCAGAAAAGAAATTCTTTTCTATTGCTGGGCTTGGGAGTACAGTTATTGATTGTTTTCTCAGCTGTCAAGCAGTTACAAAATCTTTTTAAACAGAGACTTTTGATACACATGATGAGTTTCATCAGTAAACTTAAAAACAGACAGCTGTTTATTTTGTTCAGAAACAAATATTTTAGTAAAAATGTTTTGACAAGATTATCTTAAACCATTTGAATGTAGAATCTTAAATAGCTTTAAAAGATTCATGAACTTTTTAGCAAAAACATGATAAGGTTTAGTATAACATTTTAAGTTGAATTTTTAGGGTCTCTCTCACCTTTTCTCTCCATGAGAGGTACCCACTTCTAACTCTCTTTTCTGAAAAAAAAAAAAAATCTCTCTTTGTTACCCTGAAAAAAAAAGTTAAATGTTTTGGAATTAAAAGACAAATGTTTACTTGGGAGACTCATGACATTAAAGGTTATTAGTTAATGTTTATTAACTATATTTATTGATGCCAGGAAGTTTAATTTTATTACTACAGACATTTTAACAATTGGTTAACATTTGAACCATGAGCATGGTATGTTCTTCCATTTGTTAATATCTTCTGGTATTTCTTCTGTTAGAGTTTCGTGGTTTTCTTTGTAGAGGTTCTTCGCCTGTTTTGTTAAATATATTCCTAGGTATTTCATTTTCTTTGAAGCTATTGAGAAGGGAATTGCGTCTTTGATTAGCTTCTCATCTTGGCTGCCATTGGCATATACAAATGTCTGTACTTCCCAAAGCAATCTACAGATTCAGTGCAATCCCCATTAAAAAATTTCAAGATTTGGAAAAAATAATTTTTCATTTTGTATGGAACCAGAAAAAAACCCATATAGTTAAGGGCAGGGGGCATTAGCCTACCAGACTTTAGGCTATTACTACAAAGCCATAGTGATCAAAACAGTATGGCCTTGGCACAAAAGTAGAGACGTAGACATCTTGAATCGAATAGAACACCATGAGATGAAACTAAAACCTTACAGCTACCTGATCTTTGACAAACCAAACAAGAACATTCACTGGGGGAAAGAATCTGTATTCAATAAGTGATGCTGGGAGAATTGGATAACCACATGTAAAAGACTGAAACTGGATCCGCACCTTTCTTCATTCACTAAAATTGATTCAAGATGAATAAAAGATATAAATCTAAGGCGTGAATCAATAAAAACTCTCAAAGAAAGTGTGGGGAAAACACTTGAAGCTATCAGCCTGGGGAAGGATTTTGTGAAGAAGACTCCAGTGGCAATTGCAACAACAAAAATAAACAAATGGGACTTGATTAAACTGAAGAGCTTTTGTATGGCGAAGGAGACAACAACCAAAGAAAATAGATAACCATCAGAATGGGAAAAGATGTTTGCATATTATGAATTGGACAAAAGCTTGATAACTAGAATCTACAGAGAACTCAAATTAAGGAACAGCAACAACAAAAAAGCTAACAATCCCCTAAATCAATGGACAAGAGAGATGAATAAAACCTTCTCTAAAGAAGACAGATGAATGGCTAACAAGCATATGAAAAAATGCTCATCATTCCTACTTATCAGAGAAATGCAAATCAAAACTACCCTGAGAGATTAGAATGGCCCACATCACAACATCTCAGAACTGCAGATGCTGGTGTGGATGTGGAGAGAAGGGAACACTTTTACATTGCTGGTGAGACTGCAAACTAATAACATTTTTGGAAGGAAGTATGGAGAATCCTCAAAGCTTTCAAATTAGACTTCCCATTTGACCCTGAAATCCCATTGCTAGGCGTCTATCCAGAAGAAAAAAATCATTTTGTCATAAGGACATTTATACCAGACTGTTTATTGCAGCTGAATTTACAATATCCAAACTGTGAAAACAATCTAAATGCCCACCAACCCAGGACTGGATTAACAAGCTGTGGTATATGTATAGCATGGAATACTATACAGCAACTAAAAAGGATGGTGACTTTGCATCTTTTGTATTAATTTGGATGGAGTTGAAATACGTTCTTCTTAATAAAGCATCACAAGAATGGAGAAGCAAGAATCCAGTGTACTCAATTCTGACATGAGGACAATTGATGCTAGGATATGGGAGGGGTGGAGGAATGGGGGAGGGGAGAGAGGGAAGGAGTGGGGGTGGGCTCACTGGGTGTGACACACTATTAATAGAGGGACTTCACTCAGCAAATGCAAGCAGTATAACCTGGCTCATTGTACTCTCAATGATTCTGCAACAATAAAAAAAAATTTATTTAGTAAAACATTATAGTATTATTTTTACTACTGAATGCTTGTGGAATATTAATTTAAATTAACATTAAAGGGACAGGTGAAACACTAATGCAAACTAATAAAAATTGATGTAGGACCAGCAATCTCTAGTCTTTATTTGGAGCAGTATGTATCCATTAGTTATCTAATTCACGTTGTATGAGAGTTTTCCTCTCATTTTACTATACTTCTTTATTCTCCAAAGGGAATATATCTTAGTCTCCAGAGAAAGAAATAAAAGAGTGGTAAAGATGGATGAGATTGAGTGGGGAGTAAAATTAGAATAGTTGAAATCAGTTAAACTCTCGAAAATATTTTAGCAACAGAACGATAACAAAATATGATAGAACATATCCTATAAGGATCTATGATTGCTCATAATTTATTCACGAGTATATTAAAAATATAAAACCATGCTTAATTATTTAATATATATTTAAAATTTAAAAATCAAATTTAAAATGCAGAAGAGCAATACACTTCCCTGTCATCTGCATAATTCTGGAGCACTGTAGGGTTATTTCAGAGAGTCCCATAATACTCTACCACCCTCCTGCATCTAACATCAGATTCAGTATACAGCAGAACCTCTTTAAGTTGACCTCCTCGGGACTGTGACAGACTGGTCAGCACAAGCGGACCAGGCCTGCTGTACGATAGGCATCCTGTGATGTGTGTCCTATCTACGACGATCAGGTCAGCTTAAGGTGGCGGTCACTGCAGGGAGGTGGTCAGCTGTGGAGGTCATAACACATCCACTATGGCATAGGGTTTATATTTATAGTGAGTCTCAGATCTGAGGCCGAGTGGCCGCCTGGAAGACTAAGCTGTGAGCCTGGTGGGCTGGTGAGTATGCATTTGGTTGGAATAGTCAAAAATAACACATTTCGGCTTGGTGCCTGTGGCTCAACGGCCTAAGGTGCCAGCCATGTACACCTGAGCTTGCAGGTTCGAATCCAGCCCCGGCGCCAATCAACAATGGTGGCTGCAACCAAAAAATGGCCAGGTGTTGTGGCGGGCACCTGTGGTCCTACTTGGGAGGCGGAGGCAAGAGACTCGCTTGAGCCCAGGAGTTGGAGGTTGCTGTGAGCTGTGATGCCACAGAACTCTCTCCAGGGTGACAGCTTGAGGCTCTGTCTCAAAAACAAAACAAACACATTTCTTTTTTAATGATTTGAGAATCTGTCTTGCTTGCACTCTCTTTCGTCCATCCATTCTTGATTTTGGAGTGTCTGAACAGCCTATCTACACCCTAAGAGGGGTCCACGGAGCTGTGGGAAATTCTCACCAGGGAGCTTCTAGGACGGTAGGCTCTCTGTCCCTCCACATCTGCAGGGCTGGGATTTGCATTTCAGCGGGAGCTTCAGTTGATTGCCATGCACTTCCCAGTTTGTGGACTCTGCAACATGGGAGAGTCTGGGCCAGGCTGATAGTGCCTGGAAGAATTGACTAATTCTCCAAACCCTCTTAGGATCTGTAGCTTTTTGAAAGGTACCACGGTTTCCTGATATTCCTGCTGGAAATTACCATGTGTCTCCCACAGGGAAGATTGTCCATATCAGTGTTAACAGGACGAGTCAATATTATTTCCATTTATCGGCTAACTACTGGCTATTTTGCTTCTCATGGTGCAAAATATCGCATTCATGTTTTTTTCACATTTAATCCTCTCGACGACTCAAGAGAAGAGGGTTTCATAAGGCAATTTATAGAAAAGAAAGCTGAGGCTAAGGGGGGGAGGGGTTACTTGTTCAAGGCTGGATATGCCATGTTGGAGCTCAGGTTCAGACCAAGGCTGTCTCTCTCTGCTCCCCACGGTCCCCCTCCTCCCTCCGCCACTTCTCAGAGTTCTGCTTTGCTGCCACGACGCTGTGTTCCACTTGCAGTAAGGAAGGGCGTGTAATAGTCTCCTACTTGTCTGGGGTCAAGAAACAAACCCGTATATGCACAGAAAGACTGATACTAATATCACACGCTCTCCCACACCTGGGGGCTGAAGACATCGTTCTCATCGAGGGGAGGGAGGAATGATTGTCACCAGGGAAGAGGGAGTAGGTCAGTGGGCACCAAATACAGTTGGAAGGAGTAAGTTCTAGCATGAAGTTACAGTTCAGGATACTCACTGTATATGAAAGTATCTAGAATAGAAGACTTGTAATATTCTCAATATAAAAAAATAAATATTAGGTGTGATAGATACCCCAATTTCCCAAATTTGATCATTACACATTGTATCAAAATATTATATGTAACCCCCAAATATGTACAAATATGATGTATCAGTAAAATAACAGGCCCATATGATAGGAGTATTAATATTTATGGTGGCTGTGATTTCTGGTTCTTGATTCTGACTTATGTCTAGAATAAGTTTTTTAAATTTGTAAAATTTTTGTACAGTTCTATGATTTTTCTTTTGCAAATGTGGTGGAAAATAATTCATAGCTTTCTTTAAATCACATTTTCAAAGAAAGATCATGACCCACAAATTTAAGCATCATCTCCCCGTCAACCTCAGTGATTGCAGCTACGGGGGGTCCTGCCTGTCTATAGGCAGCACCAGACTTTCCCTGGCCTGCCTCCTAAGTTGCTCCTTCTCAGTCTGGGGGGTTGGGGAGTGTGTGTCAAGGTCGCCTCTAGATCTCTACACAGCACAGTGGCTTCGGCTCCTTCTCAGTTTCTCCCTGAGAGTAGAGCTCAGAAATCTGTATGTGTAAGAAGCTCACAGATGGTTCTGACCTAGAGGGCGGTAGGTCAGCACAATTTTTTTTGCAAATTTTTGGGGTTTTTGTTTCTTTTCTGTCTTTCTCTCTCTCTCTCTCTCTCTCTCTCTCTCCTTCCTTCCTTCCTTCCTTCCTTCCTTCCTTCCTTCCTTCCTTCCTTCCTTCCTTCCTTCCTTTCTCTCTCTCTCTCTCTCTCTCTCTCTCTCTTTCTTTCTTCTCTCTCTCTCTTTCCTTTCCTTTCTTTTTTTTTTCCGCCCTGGCCAGGGTTCAGGGGCATCAGCCTAGCTCACAGCAACCTCAAGCACCTGAACTCCAGTGATCCTCCTGCCTCAGCCTCCCGAGTAGCTGGGACTACAGGCACCAGCCACAATGCCCCACTATTTCTAGAGATGGGGTCTTGCTCTTGCTCAGGCTGTTCTTGAACTCCTCAGAACTTCCCAGAGTGCTGGGATCACAGGCATGGGCCACTGCGCCTGGCCCTCTTTACAAACTTTGAACAGAAGGATGCTTCGTGAATCCTCTGGTGTGGAATGATCTCTAGCAGAGAGACCACAATTCGCACAGCCCACCACAGCTGGGCACTGGCTTCCCCAGTGCTCAGGTGTGCAGAAGGACCATGGGCTCCATCTGGCCCTTTACTTCCCATTAAGAGTTTCTACAGCATGGCCCACTGCTCCTGAAACCAGTCTGCTCTGCACTGCCAGGCTTTTGTTACGATGTTGAAAACATAACATCCTGAAGATGTTTTGACACATTACATTGGCTTTTGAGTTGTCTTCTTCCTGAGAGAATATGAAATTTTCCCCCAATCTCCTACGAAGACAGTGTTCAAACAAGTCTTTACGGGGTTGATTTTGTTTTAGGTGGTTCGTCTGCTTTTTTGCAGGTGGAAGTTTTCCTCCTTCATTTACGTGTGTCCTGGAAATGTCTGACGTTCTCCACCCACACAGGCTCTGATGACTCTGCTTTTACTCATCCTCCATCTGTTTACCCTTGAAAGGACAAGCTGTTCATTCATGGGCATGAAGAGAGGTGATTGAGGAATGGACCAGTGTTTTTCCATTATTTTAAAAATTATACTTTAGCTTTCTAGGATGATCTACAGCTTTCTGTTTGGTCCAGAGGACTATCAAAATTGTCAGCTAACCTTTGTTGAGAGCCACAATTTGTAAAGTTCAGTTTTGGAAGCTTGAATAGTAATTGTTTGTCAAACAAAAGATAGAGGCCCCTCTACTAAAGAATCATGGGGACGTTTAAGAGCCCACCTGTCCAGTCCAACCTGCATGGAATAGCTCTTAGAATAGCTGTTCCATGGGAATTAATGGCTTCCATAATTCACAGCAGCCTTTCTGTCTTTCTGTAGTTCTACCTGTAGTTTCAAACAAGAAAGTTTGCTCCTCAACTCAGCCAGACACTTTTTCTGTACCTTCTGGTTACAGATGTTAGTTTTGTCTTTGGAAGTTTGGCAGAACACATCAAATCCTTCCCTACACATTCGTCTTTGAAAACTTGAAAAACTTTTGACCTTTGGAAACATGATCTGACTCCTAGATTTCTCTTGGAAGTTATTTTCCAGAATAGATGCACATATCATAACAAAATGTGTTAATGGGAGAATCAGCATAGAAGGGAGTCACAATCATCTGCCAAAAGCCATCCCACCCACACTTTTTCTCTTGCTTCTAGTGCCAGCTCGTTTAACTGCATTGTGCTCAGTCTCAACCTTCCTAATGCCTCAACCCTTTAATACAGTTCCTGTGGGTCACAACCCACAGGTTGAGAACTGCTGTCTTAGATGAATTAATCGTTACATTCATCTTATTTTAGTTGATAAGAATATTAGTGAAAAACAGCAGTCTTCTAAGAGAGTCATGTAAAATAACAAGAAACTAATACTTATAAAATGTGCCTCA
This sequence comes from Arctocebus calabarensis, assembly GCA_963573935.1. Taxonomy (NCBI): domain Eukaryota; kingdom Metazoa; phylum Chordata; class Mammalia; order Primates; family Lorisidae; genus Arctocebus; species Arctocebus calabarensis. Next base: position 37,313 of record CAUYON010182986.1, on the reverse strand, counting down.
AGGTTCAAAATCCTCATTAGTAAATAAATACACAAAGCTATTCTGACAAGCATTTGATGTAGTTAATGTCTACTAAATTCCTTTAAAAAAATTATTGGTGTTTCTTAGTGATTGATAGTCAACAGAAAGATTTCAAATCACAAAACTACATCAATGCAATCTCTGTCTTAGCGTTTTGTGTATGATAGCTTCTTTGTGCTCACTGATATTCTTAAACAAGTCAAAAGTTTTTCTGCATCTAAAGGCTTTTGTAGACAGCTTCTCTGTGGATAGTAATAATGAAATGTTTCACATTACTAATGTTAGATAACTAATTTCTGTGAATATTAAATTATGAATATCCATGCTATGAATGAACACAGAAATTATGTTGCCTTTTCATTGTGGACACAGTCTCATAGGGTGGGGAGAGCAGAGGAAATCTGAATATCTGATATGATTGCTGATAAATATTTTAGACAACTTATTACATAGGTTAAAGTAAAATTTCTTTTTTTTTTTTATTAAATCAGAGCTGCGTACATTAGTGCAGTCAAGGGGTACAATGTGCTGGTTTCATATACAATCTGAAATGTTTTCATCAAACTGTTTAACATAGCCTTCATGGCATTTTCTCTCTCTTTTTTTTTTTTCCAGTGGTAAGACGGAATTTATTTACAGAAAAAAATACAGAAAACACTAAAGCTCCTGGTAGAGAGAGAGAACTCAAGTGGGGGGAGAAAAGCTCTCTCTGTTTCTCTCTTGGTCTTTCCCTGTCTCCCCCTTTAGACTTTTAGTCTCTGGGTATATATAGGTGTATGGGTTCCTTGGCCAGGAAACAAATGAACACAGTTCCTTCCGCTGGGGCAAGGTGAATGAATGTATCAATGAATGGACACAGTCCATTCATGGAATTGAGGCCTAGGAAATTCACATGAAATTGACCTAGGCATAGGAAATGGGGGTTCCACATTTAGCCCTAAGTGTGAAGTGAAGGAGACACCAAGGCACAGGTGTCTCCTCGGCAGTTGTCCAGCCTTTTTGGCTATTGGAGCCTCCGGTGGGGGTTGGAGGTTCCCCTCCTTGCCTGTCATCCAGCCTGCTGGTTTTTCAGCTGGCTGCCACAGCACTGACACCGCCAAGGAGGAGGAGGCAGGTCCGCCAGCTCCGCTGAGCTGGCTAGGGCACCAAATGTCCTACATCAATTCTCCCTCTCTGAGTAGAAACTCTAACTGCTGTTAGGGAAAAAGGGTGAAGACTCTATCTAACTGCTTCCTGCTGAATCGGGCGATGACAGAGGGGACAGTTAGGGTTTCTCTAGAGGGAGAGTGATACAGGTGTTCATGGACTGGAACCATCATTATTGCGTGTGGCTTGATGACATTTCTGGAAAACATAAATCTGATCAGCATAATCAGTAATAGGCAAAGGTAGAACAGCGTCAGGTCAGAAGCACTTATTCAGTGATGCTAAAAGAAAACCATATTAGGATTTTTCTTGCTGTTTCCTAAATAATAACTTCAAACTTTCTTTTGCCTCACAAGTGTAGGTGGTCTGTGGTTGGCTGTCTTCATTGTCTGCCTCCGGGTTAAAGTAATATTTCTTCACTGATTTATTATGGTTAGTTATAGAGCAAAGGATGATATAATTAGGTGAATTAGTAACTACTAAGATCATTTACTCAGTCAAAAAATATTCCATGGTTCTCTTTCCTCAGTTGAATTGATAATGGTACAGTGCTTTGGAAAATAGTTCCATATCAATGCAAGAAAACGAAGCAGATAAAACAAACCTCTTAATTCTTCCAACTTGAAATGAAACATAAAGAAAAGCAATAGTTAGAGGCTAGTCTGATTTTATTTCTTGTAATGTGTTTGAAAATTCTTCAGGTTTCTTAGACCTCAGAGACTCTTGGAGAACCCATGGAGAAGCTGGAAGCTGTATATCCCAAATATTTGCTTTTTATATGCAATCTTGTGCTGGAGGAGGCTTGTACTGGCTTGTAGGACCCTGTATTTAATTTTCAGGAAATTTGTGAGCCAACTGATTTTGCATTGGTAGCTTTAAATTCATCCAGTGTGAGAGTATTCACACCATTGAAATCAGTAATGCTACAAATCAGAGTTGATTGTTAAACATTTACCAGAATACCAGGGCATATGAGGTATTTGTAAACCATTGGTAGCATACTTTTGTGAGGGCATCAAATATTTTCTTTTCAAAAAGTGAAGGCTTTTTCTCTTAAAGTGGGAGCGCTGACATTGTTTCATCAACTTGTGAGGCTGGAAATATGTTCAGTTAGGCTCTTACTAGAAACATTCTAGATATCATATGGAAGAGAACTTTAAAATTATGTTAAAGGGAAATATACAGTATTTTAAAAAATTCTGTAATGCATCTCTGCAGAACAATTCTGTAATGTCTTCTAGTCTGTCTGTTAAAAAACAGATGAAGTAAGACTTCACCTTTAAGATGTTATGTTGGTTTAGTTGTATTTTGAATATCACTCTGAAGGAAGAAAGGCAAGAGGAGAGAACATAACGCTTCTACATCTGTAATTTCTTTTGCAATCATTTTTAAAATTCTTTTTCCTTATCTCGGTTTCTTGTCCCTCCCTTTCTAATGCTGCTCATTTCACTAACTTTGACTCTTTTGATAGTAATTTTGAACATCAATGAGCCTATAACTTATTTTAATTCACTTTTTGTCTTCAAAATTCCTCTGTCTGAACAGTAGCGACTACTGTCTCTTTGTTTTTATGCTATCATTGTGTCTTTGCTTAATAATTCCCCAAACCTCGGCCCTTCTATAAATGCCTCTTTTTTCTCTTGTCTTGCTTATAAAATCAAACATGATAGAATTCTGAACAGGGGTCAACAATCCTTAAGGGTGATCATGACACTTTTAACATTCATTTTATGCACTAGCTATTTAGTAATTGAGGGATCTCTTTTTATCAGGACAGCCAGCCATTTTACTGTTTTTTGGGCCCCTGCAGATAGCATTACCTTTAGGAATATCGTTAGCATTTTTGGCTGCTAAAATGTGCTATCACAGGAGCCGACTTAAGGACGTTCTTACTGACAAGTTCCAGGCAATTTGCAGGGTTCAGTTTCCACAAGAATGATTTATGGGCTGTAATAGGTTAGAAGTTAAACAAATGGAAACAATTCGCACTGAAGTCTTAACCCCAGGTTTACCTCTGAGGGAGGAAGATCATCAATTAAAAGGCCCATCTGTTCCACCAAGGTTTCCAGCTTGCATCACAGTTTGTAAATCAAATCAGTTCATGACTATGGTGCTTGAATAGCCATTCATCTGTTTCTCAAGATCATTACTTATGTGTGCAGTCTAGTGTGATATCTTTGGGATATGGGGTTTAATTTGTGAATACTGTTGTTATTCAGCAATATGTTTAGTTTATTATGTGTACCTGGTATGTGTGGTTTGGAATTGTCACCAGCTGTAAGAATTATATTATCAATGAGTTAAATATATACATTCCAAGTGAATTAGAGGACTTCTATTTTGGCAAACATCTGATGTCAGAGGAAGAGTAGATTCATCTCAGTGTGGATTTTATCTCTCTTTTCAGGGTGAAAGATGGGAGAATTCTGTTACTAAAATCAAGTTCTTTCTTAAAAATACCCTTAACCTACTTTCTTACCCCCCCGAATAATGATGTTCCACTTCTTACATAAAATTTTACAACTTATAGACCATTTGCCTATTTGTCATTTTATTTTTCTTTGAATATTTACCCCTTTGCTGTTTTCTGCCCTTAAGAGTCATTGAGTAATTGACTCTAAGATTTGAAAGGCTCTTCAAAGTTACCTGAGCAATTACTGTGCCCAGTGGTCAGCTTATTTCCAGGAGGAGAAAATATTAGATAGGTAGATAGACTGACCATGAGGATACACCAGGGAATAAACATAAATTTTCTTTTTCTTGGGGAAGGTGGACAATATTATTTTTTACTTTTGCCTTTTTATTTGTTCATTTCTTTCAGGCTCACCCTGCTGGGCCTGTGGTCTTCTGATTGGGGGCTGTCCGACCACCTTAAGGCATACATTTCTTTTATCATTTGGAAACTTTGCTAACTTGCTTTCAGCTTCAAACTTCACCCACAATGGTGTGGATTTCCAGGTTATTAAACATTAACATCTTCGAGGCAACAGAAATGTCTTTAAGTTGCCTTTTATTGAATTGGTTATTTCAAACTGAAAGAGGAAGGTTAGTAAAGTAGCAGCCCAAACCTTGATCCTCATCACCCCGCCTACCCTGACCTATCAGGTCGCGCCACCTCTCTGGATCGCCCCACCCCTCCCCATGCTCTATATATGGGGGGAACAGCAGGGTGGGAGGGTCACCGTAGGAAGGCCTGTAACAGCTGGGTGGGGGGGACAGGGTCAGCGGAGGAAGGCCGGTAACAGCAGGGTGGGCGGACAGCGGAGGAGAGGCTGAGGGGAGCCTGTAACAGCAGGGTGGGGGGACAGCAGAGGAGAGGCTGAGGGGAGCCTGTAACAGCAATGGCAGGCTGGTAACAGCAGGGTGGGGGGACAGCAGAAGAGAGAGCTGGGTTAAGCTGGTAACAGTTAAGAGGGGTTAAGCCTGTAACAGCTAAGAGGGGTTCAGCCTGTAACAGCAAAGGGGGGGGTTCTTCTTCCTCCTCCCTGAGGCTGAGGGACCCTAGCGTGCTAAGACCCTAGCTAGTGCTAGAAATAAATTTTAAGTGGAATCCCTGGTGGTCGAGTGGTCTCTGGCGGCGATCCCCATCCCAGGACCCTTTTGGGGTCCAACAAAACCATGTTATTACATATGTGGGGCATATTGACAATTACAAGTTTGGACTTAAAACCATTTGGCTGCTCTGTTGTGGAATTTGTGTGGTTATTTCAATTTTTCTTTCTTCCTGGAGGCAGGCTCTTGCCAGGGTGCCCAGGCTGGTCTTGAACTACTGAGCTCAAGTGAGCTTAGTAGCCTCTTGAGGAACTGGGATTACAGGCTTTATGTAGTTATTTCTGACTTCCTTAAAACTGTGGATTTTGATACCAGAATTTTGCTCTTCAGTAGGTCCTTGGTCTCGGGGATTCGGGTAGTAAGATGAGATTTTTATAAGAAGTTAGAAAGGAATACAGAAAAAGTAAAAAGTACCAGAGCTTCTGGAAAGGGTAAAGAACTAACTAGGGAACCCCTACTCCCTGTTGGGGTGGGCTCTTTATCTAGGGTTATTAGGTCTTGAGAATTACATTTGGCCAGGACTTGGCAAATAGAAACACATTTTCAAACGTTAATGAGTGTTATTGACAAAGCAATAAATGCAGTTTTTCCAGCTCAGGGCAAAAAGTCAGGGTGTTCCCTTCATGAACCTGCCCAAGCCTAGGATAACTGGGGTCCTCTGTCCAGCCTTGAATGGGACGGGAGTCCTGTATCAATATTATATTTAAAACTGAGAAGTTATTCTTGTTCTGATGAGAATGTGGATTTGATCAAGAACGTTAATTGTTCTGTGATACAGATGAAAAAATATAGAAGCTTGACATACCCAGGCTGCGTTTGGTTTTTGCCAGGTGGTTGTCTTTTAAGAATTGTTTGATGTTAGGTGACCCAAGACATAGTAACTGGTGAGGTTGTGAGACCTCGGTGAAATCAGTACCATGCCGAAGGACGCTGCTGAGCCGATGCACTGCTGCCTGTGCAAATGTGGTCATTCCTCCATCGCAAGCCAGGAATTTGGGATTACTATGTAAACAGGGAAATCAACAGAGTGAGGAAAACAGGATCCACGTAAAAAACAACCATCCTCAAGTGTACTGAAGACGAGTGCATCCTGCCACCTTCCTCCCGGTTGAGATGTGCTGAGGCGCGCGAGTGCGTGCGTCGCGGGTGCTGAGGTGTGCGGGTGCATGCGTCACTGGTGCTGAGGCACTCCAGTGTGTGTGTGACAGGTGCTGGGCACGTGCGTTGAGGTGTGGAGGTGCGTGTGTCACGGGTGCTGAGGCTCGAAGGTGCGTGCATCACGGGTGCTGAGGTGCGAAGGTACGTGCGTCCAGGGTGCTGAGGCTCAAGGTGCATGCATCACGGGTGCTGAGGCGCGAAGGTGCGTGCATCACGGGTGCTGAGGCGCGAAGGTGCGTGCGTCCTGGGTTCTGAGGTGCGTGGGTGCGTGCGTCACTGGTGCTGAGGCGTGTAGGTGCGTGAGTCACGGGTGCTGGGCACGTGCGTCACGGGTGCTGAGGCGCTCGGGTGCGTGCGTCACGGGTGCTGGGCACGTGCGTCAAGGGCGTTGAGGCGTGGAGGTGCCTGCGTCAGGGGTGCTGAGGCGCTCGGGTGCGTGCGTCACGGGTGCTGAGGCGCTCGGGTGCGTGCGTCACGGGTGCTGAGGCGCTCGGGTGCGTGCGTCACGGGTGCATGCGTCGCGGGTGCTGAGGCGCTCAGGTGCGTGCGTCACGGGTGCTGAGGCGCTCGGGTGCGTGCGTCGCGGGTGCTGAGGCGCTCGGGTGCGTGCGTCGCGGGTGCTGGGCACGTGCGTCAAGGGCGTTGAGGCGTGGAGGTGCCTGCGTCAGGGGTGCTTCACGGCAGTGACGTGTGGTGTCTGTGATCGGCTGACTGTGGAGTTTGTGGAGTTTGTAAACACGTGAACAGAAAGGCAGATTTTATCCATTTACCGCCTGTTGTAAATTCTTTTGCTGCATCTTTCTAGCCACAGAAAAGAACATTTAGTGATGATGAAAATCTGTCACTCCTTTTTTAAACAAGATAAACTGAAGGTAAACAATTTAGTGACTCAGAAAATCAAAGACCGAAGTCTTCAGTTCTGCTGTTTCTGGATTAAGGAGTCTGAAGGCCAAGTGTCTTCAGAATCTGTTGTTTAGACTTGACCTAGCCCTCGGATCGCTCCCCTCCCCGGGAACCGGTGTTGTCGGGCCGCGGGTCCGACCGGAGCCTCTTCGTCCTGCCCGCGGGTCCTCCCCAGGGCAGCCCTGCTGGGAGCCACCAGCGTGAGCTTGGGATGTAAAGCAAGACCATCCATTGCCTCATTTACTCACTAATCGATAGAATGCACGTTTCTACTGTGCCCCTTCCTGTGTCCCTGTGCTGGGCACGAGTGACACGCTGACGAGCTAACACAGACACCTCCTGGACTACGGACCAGACGGCCTGGACGAGGGGGTATCAGATAATCACATCCATTTAAAGTACTTTCAAACTGGGGTACCAAGGATAATAAAGGAACGGGACCTCGACTGACGGAACTCCCATGGTTAGCAGGCTGTGAGGGCCACGTGTGTGTGAGTGTGAAGTAGACAGCGGTCCGGACTCGGCCGTGGCTGAAGGAAGCGGGGCGGAAGGCGGGGACGGCCTGGTGGCTCGGGCGGAGGGCCAGGCGGCGGGCCAGGCCTCCAGGCTGTTGAAGTCCTGCGGAGAATGTTGGCCTGTTTGGTGGAAGCACATGGCTGGGCAGAGAGGACCTCTCCAGTGTTGTGTTTTACAAAGGTAATTCTGGCTTTGGGAGGGAAAAGGGTTGGAGGGAGGCCAGAGAGGCGGGAGGAATCCCCCAGTTCAGAACCTCGGAGCTGGCTGGTTGGAAGCCAGCATTCCTTCGTCGCTGCCTCACTCCGGAACGCCGCCCATGTGCACGCCATGTCCTCCTCCCACCACATCCCCGCAGCTCAGGAATGCTCACCTGTGCTTTCCAATCTGCTGTAGAGGTCTGACCTCCAGCTTTGCATATGTATGTTCAACAAATGCTGTATTTAAACAGGTGGCTCTTCTCCATCTCACAAGACACGTCAGTAAGCTTAAAAGAACATAGTTCTTCCATATGCTGCTGCTAGCATTAGATTGTGACTTGATTTATTCCTGAGGACAGAGAAACATAAAGACACACTGGTCTTTCATTTTGCTAAGTCACATGTGCCTTGCATTTTATTTCTATACATGGATTTCTTTAATAACCTCTGCTGTCCTATCTTCACTTTGCCCTAAGGTACTGTTATTGTCATTATTATTACTGTCTCCTCATTTAATAGAAATATTGGAGATTTGTCGTGAGAGGAACTTCCTGTACAGTTGAAGACAAACCATTGTCTGGCTCTGAAAATCAGGAGTTGTCAAATGTATGAGTAAAGAAGAATGGTGTGGTCTGGGGCAGAACTGGGGAGGACACACTCTGCCCCAAACCATTTAAATGCAAATGCAAAATAGTTGTGGTAGCCAAACCAAACATCTGGGGGGGGGGGGGAATTTGGTTATTTCTTTTTAAATAATAAAAAAATTAAACCCAGAGAAGGGATTTGGGTTGTGGGCCAAACTCTCAATTGACTTGAAGCTTTAAAGCTCTGTTAGGGTAACGACACAGAACCAGAAGGTCTCCTGTGATGCAATATTCTCAAGTAACTTTGCACAGCAGGCTTCTGACATCCCTCTGTTCTCTCTCCCCTCATCTCCTCATAATGGGATGCTGCAGTTTCTCATGTGCCTCAGTCAAATCAATAAATCCAGTAAGGGAAGGTGTAAAAGACAAAAATTTAGTAGAAAGGAAGAAGGTTCTTACTTTTGAAATCAAAGAAAACATCTTTGCACACCTACTAGGCAAGTGCCTAGGGGGTAGTTTTATTAGAGAGTCTCCCTCAAAATAAAAAATGAGGGGGTATAAATAGCCCCTGATCCTGCCTCCACCCTTAGATTAACATTAGCTATAAGCACAAGCTGGGAGGCCACCCAAGGACATGGTTTCCTGGGGCGAGTAGCCACTTAAATGAGATACTGGGGAGTCTCATGCAAAGAATATTTAGATAACATATTTCCAGGAGAAAAAATAATTCTAGCTTCCTTTATTGTACCATGAATGAGCAGTCCTAGTGATTTTATAAATGGGAGAATCTTTTCCACCTCAGAAATTGAGCCCCTGGGATGGATGAAGCAGAAAGGAGCAGAACGAGAGGATTAACTAAGATCCTTTGCGGCTATGCTCTGCAATTTCACTGTTCCTCCTGAAATGCAGTGGGGAGCAGCACAAAGGTGTAACAGCAATTTTTATTAGAATTCTGAGCCCTTCAGCAAAACCCACCCTCTCTGGGCTGCATCTGCTCCATAATGATAATAAAAATATCTGCCTTCCACATTTTAGAGGGCTGTTGTGAGAAAATTAGATTATGTATGGCAAAGCACCTCACAATGACAAGATAATATTGAAGATAATTGTAACAAACACATAACACAGGCACTGTTCTAAGCATTTACATGCATAAACCCAACCAAGTGGGTGACCTTCCTTATGAGGTAGAATCTATAGCTATTTCTATGTTTTATTTTTGAGTCAGAGGCTCACTGTGTCACCTAGGCTAGAGTACTCTAGCATCAGCCTAGCTCACAGCATCTTTGAACTCTTGGGCTTAAGAGAACCTCCTGCCTCAGCCTCCCCAGTAGCTGGGACTGCAGGCACCTGCCACAACCCCCAGCTAATTTTTCTATTTTTAGTACAGACAGGGCTCTTGTTCTTGCTCAGGCTGGTCTCATACTCCTCAGCTGAAGTGATCCTCCCGCCTCAACTATCTCTTCCATTTAGATAGGCAACAGAGGTGTAGATAATGGAAATAACTTGTTTCAGGCCAGCCAGGAAGAATTGGTGCTAGGATTTGAACCTATGCATTCTGCTTCCTCTTAATCACTATGGTTTATGAAAAATACACAAACCAAAACAGAAACATAGGAATTTAACTAAACCGGAAGGCCCGCATTTGAATCCTGGCTTCACAGGCTATGTACCTATGACTGGACTTCATCTATAGTCTGAACTTCACTTTGCTTATTTGTAAAATGGAGATGGATGGTAATACTTACTTGTAGGTATCTGGTGAGGATTAAATAAGAAAACATGAAAATCACAGTATTTAATCAATAGGAGGTACATGTTGTATTATTATTATCAATTATTGGGGGGGTCAGATGGTTTTACTAGTCTGGTCAGATTGCCATAGCAAAAATCCCAGAGACCAGGTGGGTTTTACCTTCTCACAGTTTCGTAGACTAGAAGTCCAACATCAAGATGCCAGGAGGGCTGATTTCTGATGAGGCCTCTCTTCCAGGCTTGTAGGCCTCTGCCTTTTTCTTGTGTCTTCACGCAGCCCTTCCTCTGTGTGGAGCAGAGAGAGATCTCATATGTCTGCTGCTTACAAGGACAGTGGTCCTAGGGGATGGGGTCCCATTATGACGACCTCATTTAAGCTTAATTACGTCCTTACTATGGTCGCTGGAAGTCAGGCCTTCAAATACGAATTTTGGATGGACATTATTCAGCCCATAACAGGTGTGTACCTAGGAGAGCAGAATGGAGTATTTAAGCGTCTAAGGCACATTTCCTGGGCATCACTTCTGAAGGGAGAAGCTGGCAGCTGCTCCTGATAAATCAGCGTGGATACCGCATGGTCAGCACTGTCTGGCGTTTGCCTTCTCCTTGAGGTTACAGAAAACATCTCCCTACTCTCTATCTTCCATCTTCTAGGTGAGCCGGAGTTTAAGTACATCGGGAACATGCACGGTAATGAGGCTGTCGGGCGGGAGCTCCTCATTTTCTTGGCCCAGTACCTGTGCAATGAGTACCAGAAGGGGAACGAGACCATCGTCAAGCTGATCCACAGCACTCGGATCCACATCATGCCCTCCCTGAACCCCGACGGCTTCGAGAAGGCGGCGTCACAGGTGAGGGGCAGCTCGGAGCAGGCGGCTCGCCTCGTTGCTGTGTCTGCGCCTGCGTGACTGAGGGTGCGGCGTGCTCTGCACGTGGCTGGCAGGGCGTTGCTGTGTCTGTGCCTGCGTGACGTCTGAGCGTGTGGCGTGTTGACGTGTGTCTGCGCGTCTGACGTGTGTCGAGCGCTTGGCTGGCAGGTGGCGCAGGGAGCGAGGTGCTGCCCAGCGCTGGACGAAGTCAGAAGGCAGGGACGTTGACAGGTTTATTCAGCAGAGATTGTGAATGAGGAATGTTGTTAATAAATTAATATTCTAATGCTGCTTTATGTTGCTAAATAAATTATATTTATTCATCCTCTTTTGTGGCTAGGCAAGTTTTCTTCTAAAAATCTGCAAGTAAGAAAAATAGCCAGGACCTGAATGGCAGGGTGATACCAGGACCGCGCCCGCCTGAAGCGGTGTCACAGCGCCCTCTGGTGAAATCACGGGGGAGAGGTTTTGGCCAGGCCCATTCCGTACTTTACTGAGCCTTGGGTTTTGTACATGATGAATGAGGATAAAACAAATAAACAAAAGCCCCACCTTTTAAATAAAAAGAGGGCGCTAGTGAATCTATTACTAGTGAATGTGTATTGACCTCTTTTGCAATTTAATACACCTTAACTTTTCAACAAGCTAGAAATTAATAGCTTTTAAAGAGAATGTATATATGATGTATGTTCCCATTTTTATTGGACAGTGAGGAACATTGTATTTGGTGTTCTTTATGGCTTCAAATAATTTTATTTTATGGGGACACATGAAGGTAAATATTTAGCATGTTTACATGCAGTTAAAAAGGTCTACTGACATTGTAAGAAACCCAGTGAATTTCTGAAAATAAGTATAATATTGATATAATTTCTAAAGTTATAAGAGAAAAATTCTAGTAACGCATGATTCAATTACTTAATATTTTAAGGTGATATTCAGAATTGTAAGAAAGGTTGTTGTCGCTTTTTTCTGTCTTATAGATTTTTATTCCTCATAGTCTAAGGTATCTAAGCTTATGTGGTTTCAAAAATATGGGAAATATGTGTATATCACATGCTATAATTTAATAGTAAAATAAAAAAATTCACGTTATAAAATAAAACTGAATATTTTGGAATATTTTTAATTTTCCAGGTTTTACCATTAGCGAAATTAAGAGTTTAAGTTGAACAGAAATTCCTCAAATTATAAAGCCTCAGAACTTTTGTTGTAGAGCTCATATTTTTTTATGAAGAGTGTAAGAGAGAGACATGTTATATAAATATGTATATAAGTAACTCATATTAAATTCATCTTAAGCTCCTAATCTTATTTATGCCTTTGAATATTTTTAAAAATGTAGGTTGCTGTGACTAACAGAAGCCATGAATATTTTACTTATATCTTAAGTATAGAATGGTGAAGTGCAAAAGGGGTCATCTATTACTAGTGAATGTGTATTGACCTTATTTGCAATATAAATATCTCTTAAATATTATATTACTAACATTTAAAATGCTATTTGTGGGACAGATGAGGTGGCTCACACCTGTAATCCTAGCCCTCCTTGAAGCTGACGTGGGAGGCTCTCGAGTTCAGGAGTTCCAGACCAGCCTGAGCAAGAGAGAGACCCTGTGTCTACTAAAAACAGAACGATTAGCCGGGTGTCCTGGTGGACAGCTGTAGTCCCAGCTACTTGGGAGGCTAAGGCAGGAGGATTGCTTGAGCCCAAGAGTTTGAGATTGCTGTGAGCTAGGCTGACACCATGGCACTCTCTCCTGGGCAACAGGGTGAGACTCTTGTCTTGAATGAATGAATGAATAAATAAATAAAATGCTATTCATATATCTATAACAAATACGTTCATGCATTGCTTAACAACTAGGATGCTTTCTGAGAAATGCATTGTTAGGTGATTTCGTGGTTCTGAGAACAACATAGGTGCACCTAGGATGCTATCTGGTGCAGACTGTGCTCCTGGGCTGCACACCTGCACAGCAGGTTACGGTGCCGAATACTCTAGGCAACTAGGCTGTAGTGGTGTTTGTGCATCTACACATAGCAAAGGCACAATAAAAATACAGGACAAAAGGTAAAAAATGATAGACCCGTGACAAACACTTACCCTGAACGGAGCTTACAGGATGGGAAGTTGGTGTGGGGTAGTCAGTGAGCGAGTGATCAGGCTGAGCACATCACAGTGGCCACGGCAGGCTCATTAAAAACACTGTGCACTTAGGTTGCACTGAATTGATGATAAAACATTTTTTCCCCAGTAATAAATTAAACAGCACACTGTAACTTTTTTCCTGCATTTTAAACTTCTAAGTCTTAAAAAATATTTTTGACTCTTAGCTAATAGCACTTAGCTTAAAACACATGTGCAGATGTCTTTCTTTACCTCCTTATTCTACAAGTTTTTTCTATTTCCAGAATTATTTATTTACTTACTTTTGCTTTGCAAGCTTTTTTGTTAAAGACTAGGACATAAACACTCACGTTGTCCCAGGACTATATTGGTTAGCTATCACTAGGCTAACAGGACATTTATAGCTCCTTCACAGCCTGATGCGACCAGCATACCTGTTTGGTCTGTTGGTGACTAAAATGTTGTTATGACATGTGAGACTGTGCTTTAAAACCAGTACCTTCATGCTCATATCAGCAAAGTAGTGAAGACACCTTTATGGGAAGATACTATTGGAATAAACAATCTTAGTAAATTTTTTAAAAACTATTTTTTTTTTATTTTGCTTTTAATTTCAGCTGGCTTTCACTCTTCTTAGTTTGGAGTTTTTTTTTTTTTTCTCCTTTCTTCCTTTAGCGATTCTCTTGCCCGCCTCCCAGGTAGCTGGGATTATAGGCACCTGCCACAATGCCCAGTGTCTTCTTTCCTTTTGGTAGAGATGGGATCTTTTACTCTGGCACACTCCAACTTACGCTGGTCTCGAACTCTCCGAGCTCAGGAAATCCACCCTCCTTGGCCTCCCACAGCACTGGGACTACAGGTGTGAGCCACCACGCCTGGCCAGTAAATTATTTTTAAAGCATTAATAGAGAGTGCTATTAACTATTAATGAGGTGGTGACCATAATAATAATAATAAATAACTGGTGAGTTTTCTCTTTGATTTTGCTTTTTAGCCTGGTGAGCTCAAGGACTGGTTTGTGGGTCGAAGCAATGCCCAGGGGATAGATCTGAACCGGAACTTTCCAGACCTGGATAGGATCGTTTACGTGAATGAGAAAGAAGGTGGTCCAAATAATCATCTCCTGAAAAATATGAAGAAAATCGTGGATCAGAACACTAAGGTAGAAAATGTGTATAGCTTTTCTGGGTTTGTCCTGTAGCCTAAGGTGTTCCAATGTCTACATCGCAAGGAAGGGCAGAGGATAATGTCAGCACTTGTGTGGGGTGGTTAACTGTGACTGTGGAAGTCAAAGCGAGGAGGCCAGTCCCGGTCTCTAGAACTGACCCAACTCACTCCCTGGCTTTAGCCCGGCCTCCATGTCCTGCTGCTATGATTGGGCAGTCGCTTCTAAGTTTGTTTTGTGTTCAGCATCTCCCAATCTGTTTAATCTTCTCAGATTCCTCCAGCGTGATTTTCTTCACACACAATCATTGTTCTTTTACATGTAAAATCTTGCCAGCTCTCCACCGCCCAGAGGACAAAGTGAAAACTCCGCATGGCAGAATAATGTGATGGTTAACCGTGCAGACCCTACAGCAGCGATTTTCAGCCTGTGTGCTGTGGCACACTGGGAGCTGTGAGGGAGTCTTAGGGGCACCTCCAACATTTTTACAGATCATTAATTAAATTATTTTTTGAAAGAAGTTCAAAGCACAGTAAGCATATTCTTTTTATTAATCTTCTTTTTGATCAACATAATTTAAGTGCGCTGCGGAAGTTTAATTATGGGTTCAAGTGTGCCACGAGATAAAGAAGGTTGAAAAACACTCCCCTAGAGGCAGGCGCCTTGGTGCAAATGTGTGAACTTTGGAAAGTTATCTGACCTCTCCGAGCTTCAGCTTCTTCCTCTGACGTAGGGAGATGGCCCCAGTGTCCACTTACAGGATTCCTAGGACTACACACATTAATGTCCCACCCCACCTGAGGCCAGGCCTAGAACAGTCACCACCATCTCAGCATGATTTCTTGGTACTCCCTCTTATGTACCTTCGGGCTAGATGGACACCTTTACATATCCAGTAAGCATTTCACACAATTCCAAACCAATATTGTCAATTACTTGGAGGAGAAATGAGCTTATCGGGGAGGAAGGTGGGTAGCTGCTGTAGGCAGCCCTGAACCCTTCTCTGCTGTTCTAGGCCGTCTCCTCTGGCAGATCACCCACTTCCAGACATCTCCTAAGTGAGAGCCTGGGAAGTAAGGCTTTCCCATTTTATTCCATTTTCAGAGACTTTCAAGTGCCCTGTGGCCTGCGAGCTGCCGGTCTGCTGGTAGGCTCTGCAGCCTGGCTCTGATACCTCTTAGATTACAACAGTGCCAGCTCCTTTCTGCTTCTAAACATCATGTTCTAGTAATGTCAAGTATTCGGATGAGCTGTCCCCACCGTCTAGGGTGCTCTTCTGTCTCTCCGTTGCCTCTTCTGTGAAGTTGTCCTCTGCTCCTCCAGCCAGGTCCTTCCTGCTAAGGCCCAGCAGTTCTCAACCTGTGGGTCGCGACCCCTTTGCACTGTATTAAAGGGTTGTGGCATTAGGAAGGTTGAGAACCACTGTGCTGAGCCTTCCTTATACGCTGGGTACCGTGCTCACCATTGAGTCAAGCTTTACTTGTGTATATGCCACATTAGAATTCTTTGTGTACCTGTTTTTCCTTTTGATTCTGGATTTTGATCCCTTGATTGCAAGAAGTAGAATTTCTATCTGAGTCTGACACACAGTTGGCTGAGAGCCTACTGTGGATAAATGCTTTTCAGCCCAACAAGCAAATCACAATATTTGAAAAATGTAGCCACCGAAACTCAATGCTGAAGTTCAGCCAGGCATTTTTCTTTCTTTCTTTCTTTCTTTTTTTTTTTTGATACAGAGCCTCAAGCTGTCACCCTGGATAGAGTGCTGTAGTCAGCCCGGCATTTGTCATGTGGTCAGGACTCCTGACAGAGTGTCCTGGCATCAAGGAATCCCAGACCATTGGTTTAAAGTCCTTAAAACTCTCTTGTCTTTATTTAAGTACTGTTTTTTAATAAGAACTTTTATTTTAAAAAAACCCAGGCTTGGCGCCTGTGGCTCAATGGGCTAAGGCGCCAGTCATGTACACCTGAGCTGGCAGGTTCGAATCCAGCCCGGGCCCAAATCCAGCCTGGGCCCGCCAAACAACAATGACGGCTGCAACCAAAAACTGGCTAGGTGTTGTGGCGGGTGCCTGTAGTCCCAGCTACTTGGGAGGCAGAGGCAGGAGACTCGCTTGAGCCCAGGAATTGGAGGTTGCTGTGAGCTGTGATACCACAGCACTCTCTCCAGGGTGACAGCTTGAGGCTCTGTCTCAAAAAAACAAACAAACAAACAAAACCCAATGCCACTCTTTTTCCTGGATAAATGTAAATCAAAGTACATGAAAATTAAAGATTAGTCCCTTTTCTGAACATAAGCAGGATTTGTTTACCTTGTACTAAATCATCATGAGCCAACTTGACGATCGTGGGTTGCTGTTGGCCTTGTTTGGTTCACTCTTCTCCTTTTTCCACTTGTGTTAAGTGTGAGTCTGTTTAGATCCAGCCTGACCCGAGATGCGGAGTGGACATTGCGTTCGTGTTACTCTGCCCCTCCCTCCCCTGCTTCCCCTTCTCAGCCTAATAGCTATATGTATATCTCTTAGAGAGGTTTATTTTTTTTTTAATTTATGAAGAACAGAAATTTATTTCTCACAGTTGTAGAGTCTGGAAGTCCAGAATCAGGGCCCCAGCAAGTTCTGTGCCTGGTGAGCGTCTGGTCTCTGCCTCCATCATCTGCCTTTTTGCCGTGTTTCCATAGGGCAGAAGAAGGTGGAAAGGCAAAAAGGTACCAACTGGTCCCCTCCAGACTTTTTAAACGTAAGATTTACATTCCCCAATCTTGAGAGCTTCATGAGGTCTCTAAATTTTAAGGTTTATTCTTCTATTTGGAGTGCCAGGAACCCTGGGTAAGAAATACAGATCCCTCTTCATTTGTATATTCATAGAAAAAAATGCAGATTCCCTGGGGTGTGCGCTGCAGGAGGAAGGTTGCTGGAAGGGGCCTTTCTTCTCCCATAGCACTCTCGGGGCCCTGAGACTCACTGCCCATGACGTTGCCTTCCTCACTAAGCCTCTCTACGTAACAGCTGTCCCGCTCTCCTGAGTGCTTCCTGCTAACTCATTCATCGTCTGCTCTTGAGCTCGCCAACCCTGCCACCTCCCTGTTATCTGAGCTCAGTACATGAGGTGTGGCCTGGATGACTGGAAAGCAGGGTGGATTAAAACACAGCCAGCAATTTCTTAGGTTCATGTCTTTAATGGGTCAGGCTGCAAAGAAAACTGAATAGATACAGCTTCCATGTGACTGAAGGGCCCGTGACATCTAACACAGAGCATAACATTTGAACTGTATTTGTCTTTAAGTGGAAGGGAAAAGAAAGGTCACGTTGATTCTGGATTTTATCAGGGGCTTGATTTTCGTTGCTCCAGAGGCTTCTCTGTGGGTGACTTCAGTATGTAATTAGAGTATACAGGGTGTGCGGATGTGTGGGGGTCAGTCAGCCTAAAACTCTATTTGTAGTTACAGAGAAACTTCATTTAATGTATCAGATTGTACGAGTTTCTCCCTTGCTTTTAAACATATCTGCAAAATGCATTTTGGCAGTAGTTGTGTTTAAGAGCTAACAATAGGCTAAGCCCAGTAGCATCACTTGAGTCACCTGACTTTGTGTACTGAGGGGTGTACCTTTGATTTGTTTCAAGAACAGTTTTTTTGGCCAGTCGTGGTGGCTCACGCCTGTCAGCACTCTGGGAGAGATGGGGGTAGATTGCCTGAGCTGGTCTCTCCTAAAAATAGGAAAAAAACCCAAAAAACAAAACTAGCTAGGTTTTGTGGCAGGCGCCTGTAGTCCCAGATACTTGGGAGGCTGAGGCAGGAGAATCAGTTAAGCTCAAGAGTTTGAGGTTGTGATGATGCCATAGCACTCTACCCAGTGTGATAGAGTCAGACTGTGTCTCAAAAAAAAACAAAAACCAAGAAACAAACAACAAACAAAAAACCCCAAACACCCCAAAGAAACAAAAAAACCCAGTTTCTTTAAAAAGTTTTACATTATAAAATTATTATTTTATGGCTCGGCGCCTGTGGCTCAACGGGCTAAGGCGCCAGCCACGTACACCTGAGCTGGCGGGTTCGAATCCAGCCCTGGCCCACCAAACAACAATGACGACTGCAACCAAAAAATGGCCGGGCGTTGTGGTGGGCGCCTGTAGTCCCAGCTACTTGGGAGGCGGAGGCAGGAGACTCACTTGAGCCCAGGAATCGGAGGTTGCTGTGAGCTGTGATGCTACAGCACTCTATCCAGGACAGCTTGAGGCTCTGTCTCAAAAAAAAAAAAAAGTTATTATTTTATTACAAGAAAAGAGAAAGCAAAATTGCACAAGGAGAAGACGACCTCCATCCACATTTTAGTACGTGCCCTGTAACATTATTGGTTATGGCTGTACCAGCCAACCTGTAAATGCTTGTTGGCCGGTATGGCCATAACCAGTAATGTTACAGGGCACATTTTAATGCACACCGTTTTCTCCACCCTCAGGCGAGTAATGAATGTGCTGTCTGCCCTTGGAATGGCTTTGTGTCTAAGCTCCAACAGGAGCCACCTTCTTCCCAGAGACCATTTTCCTTACCCCAACTGGTGGGCCCTGTGACTGTCCTTATTCTTCCTTTCTTTATTACTCCTCTCTCCCTTCTCCCCCTCCCCAAATCCTACCCGCTCCTCCTGCCTGCCCCTCCCAGACGTGGGGAAAGTTTCCCTCCTTCTTGGCGTCCTTCCTCAAGGCTGCTGCACTCCAAGTGATTTCTGCCTCTTTGGAACTCACTGAACTATCGCCACTACTGGTCACTGGGTCTGAGAGAATGAGGGGAGTATAAGGAAGAGGACAACTGAAAAAGAATTCAGCAGTAAAAGAAAAACTTCTAAATAGAACGTTATCGAAGAACATGTTAAACTCATCGCACTTATTATCAATGCTGCGTTAACCAGTGGGTCTAAATAGCATAAATTCACTGTAGAAAAAGCATATGCGTTACAGAATATTTTGATTTAATCTCTTATTAGTTATTTTAGGTTGATTTAAATAAAAATTAAACCAGATTTAATATAAATTGATTTGAACTCCAGAAACAGATCCAAGTATGTATAAGAATTTAGTATATAATAAGAGCATGTTTCAGATCCTTGTGGAAAGAATGTGTTATTCCATAAATGGAATGGATTTGTTTCCTTCCAAGGATCTAAAATATGCTCTTATTAGCATAGCATAGATCAAAACAAATTCCAGGCTGGGGGGGGGGCACAACCAGGGCGGGCTGCCTTATGCCTGTAATCCTAGCACATTGGGAGGCTGAAGCAGGAGGATAGCTTGAGACCAGGAGTTCGAGACCACCTGCTTAACATAGTGAGAGCCCATCTCTACAAAAATAAAAATTAAAAAGTCAGCTGGGCATTGGGGCACATGCCTTTAGTCCTAGATACTTAGGACTGAAGCAGAAAGACCATTTGAGCCCAGAAGTTGGAGGCTGCAGTGAACTATGGTCATGCCACTGCCCTCTAACCTGGGAAACAGTGAGACCTTGTCTCTACAAAAATAAAATAAAAATAAATAAATCCTAGATATAAATTTATATCTATATAGATTTTATTTATCTATAAATAAATCTATAATCCTAGATGCATTATAATTTAATATAGAAGGTATGAAACTAGTAAAAGAAAACTTTGGTAAATATGTAGTATTTGGACAGGGATTGAACTTTCTAAATTCCTTATGTAGATACTAGTGCATGGTGGCCATTTAATAGTTATTGAACTAATGAATGAAATGGAAAAGCAAATATAATGATCATAAAGAAAAGATCAATATATTTGATGTTGTGTTCTTAACATAAACATCTTAATGTTATTTAAAGTTTGACAGGCGCATGACAAATTTGGACAAACATTTATAATATGTAGTAGAGAATTAATATTTTTAAGTAAACAAACACAAATCGATAAAAAGATAAGTATTTATTTATTTTTTGAGACAGAGTTTTGCTATGTCGCCCTCAGTAGAGTGCCGTGGTGTCACAGCTCACAGTAACCTCAAACTCTTGGGCTCAAGCGATTCTCTTGCCTCAGCCTCCCAAGTAGCTGGGATTAGAGGTGCCGGCCACAACACCCAGCTATTTTTTGTTGCAGTTGTCATTGTTGGTTAGCTGACCCTGGACCAGGTTCAAACCTACCACCTTCGGTATATGTGGCTGGTGCCGTAACCACTGTGCTACAGGCGCTGAGCCAAAAGATATTTTAATAGAAAAATTAAAGTATTTTAATAGAAAAATTAGTTAAACCATATGTAAATATGTCAAAAATAATAAATATAAATGGTTACTGAGCATATAAAAATTGTTCTAGTTTTGTTAGTTAATTCAAAGAATGCAAACAGTAAGATTCTATTTGTCATTCCCCAATTTCACAAAATTTAAAAAACATAATCCCATTTTTCTTAAAAGTGATTAGAGCTGGAAGATTTATTATATTGTTGCTGGGCATATTTACTGTACGTTATAGGGAGGCAGTTTAAACTTTTTAACTATAGACCCTATCTGTAAACTAATAATAATAGTTTGGAAGGGTATAAATGACATTAAAAGGTACTTGTTATCTGTTGTCAAGCAAAAGAAGCAGTCTATGTATAAAATGGTATGTAAAAGATCACTTTAAAAAGTTATGTAAGTACATTGGGAAAAGGCTGAAAAGGAGCTTAATGAAAATGTTAGCAGTAGGTATCTTCAGGTGGTAAAACTATGGGTAATTTTAATTTTCTTTTCTGTGCTGTCTGTCTTCTCTACATTTTCTCATAATGAACATTTTTTAGTAGCAAAAATAAGATCAGCCAACCAAATAATAGTAAAAACAACACCCTATTCTGAGTCACGCTTCTCTTCAGTCTGTGTAGCTTATATGAAAAACAGGATAATTTTAGTAGACTAAACGGATATACTTTACTACAAATAGTGTGGGCTTTAGTGGATTCATAGACCGGATTTGAATCCTGAGCTGCGTGAACTTGGGTATGTTATTTAACATGCCCAGCCCTCAGATTGCTTCCTGTGGGAGTGAGGATGAATATCTTCATATATCCAGTGGGGATGTTTTGAAGAAGAATAAATAGCTCATGTGAGAGCTTTTCATAAACCAAACAGAGATACAAAAATACAACTGTCACCTTCAAACTTTCCTGATGCTGGAAGAGTTTCTGTCCTACAGAACATTAATGGATTGCATCGCTGGGGAAACCTTTTCTTTTAATCAAAGAGGCACTTGGTGTGGGCGGCACCTGTGGCTCAAAGGCGTAGGGCACCAGCCCCATATGCTGGAGGTGGTGGGTTCAAACCCAGCCCTGGCCAAAGACTGCCAAAAAAAAAAAAAAATCAAACTTTTGGCTTCAGATTAATTCTTTGGCATCAATTTACTTTTGCCTTTGTTTTGTTTCCAAGATATGAGGGGCTGTGAATCATTCAAAAGACTTAACATGAATTCTTGAAACTTTGTTTGCAAGTTTAAGAAGACCATTCCAAAGTGAACTGACATTGTACATTCAGCTCTGAAAGAGACCTGGTTTAATATTGTTTTACAGGAATCATGTTTGAAGTAGTTGAAGGAAACTGGAAAAATAGTAAGCAAAATATGGAAATAAAGTCTACCACGTGTTTTAACCACCATAAAGGGCAAGCCTTGTTCTGCAGTTCAACTATTTTCTTTTCTCCTTGTCTTATCCTTAACTATTATTAATTGAGATGTATGACCCACTACAGTAGGGGACCTCAAACTACGGCCCGCGGGCCACATGCTTTGGTGTGAATTGTATTTGTTACCATTTTGTTTTTCACTTCAAAATAAGATATGTGCGGTGTGCATAGGAATTTGTTCATAGTTTTTTTTTCTTAAACTGCAGTCCGGCCCTCCAATGGTCTGAGGGACAGTGAATTGGCCCCCTGTTTAAAAAGTTTGAGGATGCCTGCTACAGATTACAGAAATGTTCCTTAGAGAAATGACTTACATGCTGGTTTTGAAGTTACAAAGAGAGAGAAAGAGGAAAAAAAAAACTGTCCACAAAAGAACTTTGGAGGGAACTCAAATGCTATTGAAACACTTTTTTATTATTAATTTGGGAAAGGTAGACAAGGAGAATGCTGCTGCTCTTACAGAAACCTTAAAAAAAATTTTTTTTTTTGCAGTTTTTGGCCGGGGCTGGGTTTGAACTCGCCACCTCTGGCATATGGGGCTGGCGCCCTACTCCTTTGAGCCATAGGCGCCGCCCTAACCTTTTTTTTTTTTAAATGCAAACAACCACAAAGTGGTCGAAATATGTCCAACGTTCAGCTTTTTTCTTTCCCTTTCCTGTCTTTTCTGTCATGTGATCATACCAGCGCTTGTCTAACTCGTAATCCCTTTAATCTGATCTTTACCGCAGCTTGCTCCTGAGACCAAGGCTGTCATTCACTGGATCATGGACATTCCTTTTGTGCTGTCTGCCAATCTCCACGGGGGAGACGTCGTGGCCAACTACCCATATGACGAGACTCGGAGTGGTGGGTGTTCTTCGGGCTTCTCGTTGGTTCCGTGTCTACACAGAGTTATTACACGAATTTTTATAGAATTATTTCTGCAATATTCTTGTCAAGAGCTGGTCATCAAGTAATTTTTGCCTTTAAAAATATGTATATTTAATAGGAATATCCCCAACAATTTCCTGTGGTGTTGGCATATCTATTTGGTAGAAAAAGACTATAACTTTTTCCAACAGTTTAGGTAAAGAGAAATCACCTAAGTAACAGAATATGTCACCAGGAGAAAGGGAGAAATGACAGAAGTCATAAACTTGGGTGCCTCCTGGCTGGATGCTGGTGAATGGTGAGGTCACGGAAGTTATGTAGATTCGTACACCAGATAGTTTAAAACTGGAGGCTGCTTCTTGGTGCTTGATCGGGGCCTCTGTGAATCTTTGCCCATGAATTGTTTCTGGTGGTGTCAGGGTGAGGTCCTACTTTGGTTTTCTCTGACTAGTTTTAGTTAAGCTTCAGGCAAAGCAGTTTTAGCCAGATACAGGTAGATATTTTCATCTTAATTTTTGTTACTCCAGGAAATTTCCTGCTTTGGATTTATTCTTGGGGAACTTAGAAGAATTAGCTCTTATAACACAGGCTAACAATTTATTTATTTATTTATTTATTTTGAGACAGTGTCTTACTTGGTTGCCCTCGGTAGAGTGCTACGGGGTTGTAGCTCACAGCAACCTCAAACTCTTGGGCTGAAGCAATTTTCTTGCCTCAGCCTCCTGAGCAGCTGGGACTACAGGCGCCTGCCACCATGCCTATTTGTTTTTTTAGAGATGGGGTCTTGCTCTTGCTCAGGTTGGTATCAAACTCCTAAGCTTAGGCAATCCACCTGCCTCGGCCTCCCATGGCTAATAATTTTAGATCTTGGGAAGTTTGAGTGTTGAAGAAAGTCAACTTTGGTGAAACAACATTGTTAAATAAATTCAGAGATGTTGAGGTTTGTGGATAACTGGGAAACTTGAAGGCCTGGCATAATGTATAGTGCACAAATAATAAATATTACTTATTTCCATAATATACATGGGAGTTTTTGTTTGTTTGTTTTGAGATAGAGTCTCACTTTCTTGCCCTGGGTAGAGTGCCCTGGCATCACAACTCACGGCAACCTCAAACTCTTGGGCTTAAGTGATTCTCTTGCCTCAGCCTCCCAAGTCACTGGGACTACAGGCGCTTGCCACAACGCCCGGCTATTTTTTTTTCTTTGATGTTGCAGTTGTCATTGTTGTTTTAGCTGGCCCAGGCTGGGTTTGAACCCACCAGCCTTGGTGCTTGTGGCTGGTGCTATAACCACTGTGCTATGAGCACTGAGCCATCCATGGGAAATTTTTTAAAGTACATACAAATATTATTTGTGTGAGAGTGGTTCTTAGTGGCTATCTGTTGGTACAGGTGCATTTTTAAAATGAAAGCTTTTTAACAACGGAAATCTTGATATCTTTCTAATTTACTAGGACTTATCACTTTTTCTGTGAAAATTTCAATTCATAAGTAGAAAGTGCATTCTACTCAAATTCTACTTCATACTATTATAAATGGAAGTTATGTAAGCTAAAAACTAAGGGTCACTGGGATTTAAACCTTCATCCCTTTCTCACACTGATGTAGCTAAACAAGTACATCAGCAAGAGCTCAACACTGTAATACTCTTGAGAAAATACTCTCCAGAACCTTAGTCGGTGTCAGCTCCTTGAATCGCGTGGGTCTGTTTTCCAGGCAGTGCTCATGAGTACAGCCCCTCCCCCGATGACGCCACTTTCCAGAGCTTGGCCCGGGCATACTCGGTTTTCAACCCTGTCATGTCTGACCCCAGTCGCCCGCCCTGTCGCAAGAACGACGACGACAGCAGCTTTGTGGACGGGACCACCAATGGCGGTGCTTGGTACAGTGTTCCTGGCGGTGAGTGCCCACTGGCTCAGGTGGTGCAGCTTATCACTCAGTCTTATAATTTACTTACAGTTTATCCTACAGGGGTATCTTACTATTTACCCTTTAGATTTAGAGACTGACCTAGATTTAGAGGCTTCAGTCCTCCCCAATCATTAAAAAGTAGACTGAACTTACAGCTCTCCATTGAAGTTAATTTTTTTGCATGAATAATTACTACATATAATTTTGTTTTTGATGTTTTTTTTAATCAAAATACTAATTGAAGTGATACGAGAAAGGAACTGAAGATGTTCTTTGGGAAAATATAAATTGAATGTCAAGAAGCGAAATCTGGTGTCACTGTCACATTTTATGGAGTCTGAAATGGAAGCAGGTCCCATGGGGGCCAGAAGCTGTTAGGGCGCAGACCTGGGCAGCCAGGACTTCACACAGCTCTTATTTTTATAATTACCCATGGATGAAGAGAGAACTATAATACTATCTTTCTCTCTCTCTTTCTCCATATATATATATATGCATTTTTCTTTTCTCTTTGCCTAAGAAGAAATAAAAATGAATTCATTAAGTAGCAGCATTAATTAATGTCCATAATTAATTATGGGTGTTTCTGTATGTTGGATTATTCTTAACTTTGTTGAATTATGCTCTGAGAAAAATGCTCTCCTGAAATTTTTCTTTGTGAGATGTGTTAATTCTGTTTTTATTTCTAGTTTTTATTCCAACCAAATCAGATTTAGTACTTCCTAAATACTTCCCTATAGCTGAAACATACGGTCTATGTCAGATTTAGGACTTAGAGTATGTCAAGTACATCAGCTGGAATTTAATTTTACACTTTCAATTTTATAAAAACTATAGGTATTTGCCTGTGGCTCAAGGAGTGGGCGTCAGCCCCATATACCGGAGGCAGCGGGTTCAAACCCGGCCCTGGCCAAAAACTTCAAAAAAAAAACCAAAACAAAAAACTATAGGTATTCTTTTGGAATTACCTTTTTGAACCAATGGTGTAATGTTGACAGAATGTCAAGTAATCCATATCAGCAAAATACTGACAACAATATTAACAATAATAGTGTTAATCTTAGTTAATAGATAATGTCCCACAATCTCCAAACAGCCAGGAAAGCTCTTGATAGTCTTCAGCCCTCCAAGTAGTGAATAATGTCATTGTCTGGTCAGGTTTTCTACAAGCAGAGCTTGAGACAGGAGCCTTGTAATGTATTGAGAGTGTACTCTTTAGGGAAAGCCTGGAAGGAGGCGGGGGAGGCAGGCTGCGGAAGGTTGTACCTGGGCAGGGGTGTAGTCTCTCAGGTCAAATGTGGCCTTGTCCTAGGGACTGGAGTGTTGATCACAGACAGGGCTGTCTCCCTGGAGGCAAGGGAACCAGCCGCTGGTGGCCCCGTGTTAGTCAGGCATTGATTTCAGGTTGTCAGGAGGCAGGTGTCCCAGCTCCATAAAAGCAATTGGTGAGTGCCGACAGCATGCACTACTACTTTGAATCAGATTCACATTAAAGTTGTTCTGGATGCAGAATCTTCTTTGGTGCAATTTGAAGTACTATCATTATGTCTTAAAAATAGTAGCTGTTCAGTGGTTGTTGAATTAATACGTATATTTATATATATATCAGAAGGTGCCAAAAATGTATACACACTCAAGTTATGTTTGACTTCTGCAATTATAAGATATGCAAGACACAGTATCCAAGATAATGAATATTATTGGTGTATATTGAGTATTACAATTTGTATTATTATATATATATAATATATTATCTATATATTTTTAGTGACAGTGTCTTGCTCTGTCACTCAGGCTGCAGTGCAGTGGCATAATCATAGCTAATTGTAGCCTCAAGATCCTGAACTCAGTTGATCCCCCTGCCTCAGCCTCCTGAGTAGCTGAGACTACAGGCCTGGGACTAACCACACCTGGCTACCTTTTAAAAATTTTTTGTAGAGGTAAGGGTCTCACTATATTGGGCTGACCTCTCAGAGTGCCAGGATTACAGGCTTGAGCCACCGCACCTGACCAGTGAGACTCTGAGTCCCTCAGGAATGCCCTGGGATGTCGGTTGGACTTAGGGAACAAGAGAGAATGTCCGATCATCTCTCACTGCTCTCCAGGCCTCCCTGATAGAAAGTAGGCTGAGAAGGGTGTGAATGTTCTTGGTAGGTCAGTAGGGGTTGGGTTTTTATCCTGTTACCTTGTGGAGGCTCGATCCAGAAATGTGGGGCACGGGCAATGTCTCCTTGGCGCCCTGCAGCAGCAAGATTAATACTATTATTAGGCCAAACAATTGCTTAGAACTCGAGACAGTCTGTGCTTTTGAGGTAATAAGAACCTCACAGTATGTCGTTTGGTTCCCCACAGCAGGCGATTTCTGTGATGTTTCCCAGGTGCGCTGGTGCTGTGGCTTTTTCTTGGCTCTCAATGTAGCAGAGTGGCCTGGGTGGCGCTTTGGTCCCAACACTCGTACCTGATTTTCCATTTGGTGCTCTGCAGGGATGCAAGACTTCAATTACCTCAGTAGCAACTGTTTTGAGATCACCGTGGAGCTCAGCTGTGAGAAGTTCCCACCTGAAGAGACTCTGAAGAGTTACTGGGAGGACAACAAGAACTCGCTCATCAGCTACCTGGAGCAGGTAGACACAGCCGGCACCTGGGAGGCCCAGGAGCATGAAGCCTGGAGAGGGAGGGGTCCGGGGAGCCCCTTGTGCAGAATGAGAGCAGGTGTCAGAAGAGGTCACTTTCACTCGCATCAGGTTGGGGCTGGTCACTCTTTACTGGGAACTGGCTCAGCAGGAGAGTGTGGACACGAGAGGCAGAATCTCGTTCTCACCGGCACTGTTCTAAGCATGGTCAGTCCTGCACCGTCTCCCATTCTGATCTCCTTGGCCTGACAGGCATCCCAAACTCAGCCAGGACAGGAGTGAGGGAAGAGGCCAGGGGTGCCGAATGTCGGGGTGCTCACTGTCTGAGAGTGAGCGAGTCCCAGTGCTCTGCCCGGCACGCCTCACCTTCTCACCCTGTACTCAGCGGGATCTCAGTGGTAACGACGATGCCAACTCACATTTATTAGGCATTTATCATCCCCCAGGTGCTATTATAAATGCCTTGTACTAACAGACTTAATCCTCACAACTCCGTTATGAGAGATGTCACCATCATCTCTGAAGTTAGGATGAATTGGAGGCAACATGAGATTAAACAGCTTTCCTGAATGCAGCTTTCTAGTTCCAGAATCACTGTGCTGTCCATACTGCTGGAATTCTTAGCAGAGGGTCACTTCGGCAGCCATCCCAGTGGGGTCTGTTTAGAGTTTGGGGAATCTCTCATCTTCCAGAAGACAGGTCCCTCAGTGATGCAGATGGCACCCTGGCCTGCTCCTGCCACCTCCCCCCACACTGATAGTTTGCTACTATAAGGGCGGTGGCAGAGGCAAGGCCTAAAGACACTGTTTCTGCCTCAGGAGCTCCACGGTCTTCAGTTTCCATACCAGATGTGGAAGTCACTCCCGAAGTCAAG
The DNA here is from genome assembly GCA_963573935.1 of Arctocebus calabarensis. Lineage (NCBI taxonomy): Eukaryota > Metazoa > Chordata > Mammalia > Primates > Lorisidae > Arctocebus > Arctocebus calabarensis. Next base: position 9,374 of record CAUYON010182986.1, on the reverse strand, counting down.
TGTTTCTTGTGCCAGAGACAGACTAACTTTTTAAACTAATTTGATATAAACAATACCGTTAAACATTTCACTACTTACATCTATACCCGGACATATAAGCATATACACATAAGACTAATGCTGTTCTACAGAAAAAGAAAAAAAAAAAACTAAAATTAGGAGTTGAGTCCAGCCTTTCTGTCCCACTCAGTGGTCACTGTCCCTGTCACCATAGGCGCCTGTGAGTAAAGTCTGCTTTAAAAATCATGAACAGCTGAGAAACCCTTGACTGTGCCAACTGTCCATGTACTGTGACACCTTACCAGAAAAGAGCAGGGAATAGATCCACAGATGGTGGACCAGGATTACAGCAAACAGATTCCAGGTTTCTATGTAAAAAAATGGGTTCCTGCTGTATGTTAGCATAAAAAGGTGTTTTTCAAGAACCAAAACAAAGGATAATTAGCCACATTGACCCTCGAACACCCTAGATGGGAACCTCGGTGGAATGTCTCCTTTGAGGGTGGCTATATTTGGACAGATACTTCTACAGTAGAATTGACTAAAAAGTATATTTTGGGGTAAAGGAAGTAAGATGGGGCTGTTTGATGTGTTCTCCCCTTAGATATCAAGGAATGCCTTCTTACTACAATGCTTTTCACTTTATATATGTGTTTTTTCATCAGAAATTTATTGAGTTCCCTTTCTGTCCCAGGCACTCTGGGATAGTGACTGACCTCAAGAAGACTTTACATTAGTGAGGTCAGACACGTGAGGACCTGGTGACAAGAGAGGGTGACAAATGCAAAGATAAAGGTTTACTATGCTGAGCGATAGCAGTTCCCAGAAGGGTCCCCGGCCCAGTGGGGGGAGTGTAGAAAAGCCTTCTTGGAGGTACACTAATTACTGAATTAGTAATTACTAAAGGTTTACTAATGTTGATGCCAGTAAGAGCATCATCCTGATCAATTACGAAATAGGCTGAGCTGTGGCTTAAGTTGTCTTTTAGTTCTTGAGAAAAATATAATACAAAATAAAATAAAATGCGAGTTTATACCACCAGGAAAAAAAGGAGTGTTTTTGTTATATTATGGTGGCGAGTGGACATTCATCAATTCATCTGATGGTTATATCAATTTATATAAAAATTACACAGTCCTGTTTTATGCCACTTGAAATGAGAGTTTGCCGTATCTGCAGGGCCAGGTGACCTGGCCCAAGTGTTGTCAATATTAGGATGCAAGCTGTGTGGAAGCGGTGGGAGTGGCATTTATGACCAGCGCATACAGCTTGCGTCACAGAACACTCCAATTCAGGGAACAAACGCTGGGAAAGATCACTGAAGACTACCAGAAATTCTGTGTTGTTCTTGCTTTTTGACAATGGTGCTAATTAATAATTGAACACCTGGGCCTAGAATCTAAGCATGGACTAGTTTACAACTTACGGAAAATGGACTAGTTTACAACTTACGGAAAATAGTTTACAACTAGGAGATCTAATTCTGTAATTGGTTGACAGGGAATCTCTTGCAGAGTTTTAAATAGATGTGTGCTGGCACTAGAATTGTAAAGCTAATTAAGGTCAATAGTTTGCTAAGAAGAGCCTCCCTCCATCTCAATAGTTTTACAATAGTCTAGGTCTCAGAATTCTCAAAGTGTTTCTCAGACAATGGTCATGGGCAGTCTCATCAAATGATGTGGAGTTCTAGTTAAAAGTGAGTTTCCTGGGCAGCGCTTGTGGCTCAGTGGGCAGGGCACTGGCCCCATACACCGAGGATGGCGGGTTCAAACCTGGCCCTAGCCATACTGCAACAACAAAAAAATAGCTGGGCATTGTGGTGGGCACCTGTAGTCCCAGCTACTCAGGAGGCTGAGGCAAGAGGATCACCTAAGCCCAGAGTTGGAGGTTGCTATGAGCTATGTGATGCCACGGCACTCTACCGAGGGCTATAAGGTGAAACTCTGTCTCTACAAAAAAAAAAAAAGAGTTTCCTGTTCTACCATTGAATCACACTCCTTCAGGACAGACCCCAGAATCTCCATTTTGACCAGTTGACACTGAGGTACACAAGGGTGTCAGGGCCACTGGTGTACACAGTCCTAGTAACAGTGGTGAATTCTCTGGATACTTTAGCCTCGGTTGAAACTGAAATGTCCCAGAATCTAGAGAATGATCACTGTGGGAGAGATGAGTGTAGTAAAATAGCTTCCCCAGGCGAGAATGAAATTTGAACTTCTGCCTTCGCAAAAGCCATAAAATGACAGCATTTTCCAGTCTGAATTCGTGAGGAGTCGTGACAGCTCGTAACACTTCCCCTGAGATTTATTACTACAGTGGGAATGGGAATTTTCACACAAGAAAGTTGTGACCCACAGTGGACATACCAGACATTTGCTAAACTGTTTGTTCAACTGCACACGGCAAGGAGTCTTGGCCTGCAGAGGCAGAGAAAAGTAAAATCTCCAAAGTTAACTCCACACAGATGATACATTGGCATCTAATGCAGGTGCATGATACGTTTTTTTGTAGTGATTGACTTATTTTCCAGTGATGAGGAAATTTAAAGCTTAGTCTCTAAGTTTTATAATATTGATAACATCAAGCCTCAAGATGAATAAGGTATTTGTGGGTAAATAATTTCTCTTTTACCAGCTAGGATCTTTTTATGTTATGAAACTGAAGTGCTTTTTCCCTTTTGCCCCTTGCTGTCCCCGTGTGTATCCCTCGTCATCTTCACCACGATTCTTCTGACCAGGAACACCTCTTACCTTGTCATCTAAAAGCTAACTTTTCATGTTTCATGTTTTCATGGCTCAATTTCAAACTCTTTCAATTTTGGTTGGCTAATACATGAATAAGCCTTGGAGAAAAGTTAGAGATTCACTGAGTCATAAATTCCTTAAAAAATAAATTTATTCTCTTTTTACTGTACTAGTTGCAATAAATTCCTTATACTGAGGCATGCGTGTTTTTTTTACCATTTTAAAATTGCCTTTTGAGCAAACTATTACTTGTTGTGGAATTTCAGAAGTTCATTTTTTAAGAAAATGGCAAATGCAAAAAATATTCCTAGTAACGAGGGGCATCTCGTTGATGAAAATGTTGATGAAACATTTTACCACTGCCAGATTTATTCTCTGATGACAAAGGGGTACAGGAGACTTACTCTGCCTTCTGTATAGAAATAGTTATCATCAGTAGCAAAAGAAAATTCATCTTCTCGAGCTGAACTGGGTGAGGTGCAATCTGAGCATTTGGGAGGTGAGGGTGTATTTAGTGATAATCAAGTTTAGTTAATTACCTTGATGTTTCAGAAGCAATTCTTCCTGAAAGACCTGAATTGACTTTGTGTCATTTCAAATACATACTTAGAGGAATTATCTTCCCAAAATAAAGAAAAGGCTGTTTTTTGTAGTTTGCACTGTAACAGCTCGTCGATGACCCCAACTTAATTCAGGGAGATTGTTCTCAGGGACGCCTCTTCTGATTTCTTTCCAGATCAGTATCCAGTTTCCCTTACGAAGTTCACTGCTCTTTCATGCCTCTTATTTTCAGTCACAATAATATTGTTAAATGGGTTTGATCCAAAAGTAGTCAGAGTTTATATCTTTTCCCTCCAGAGTGAGCTAATATTAATGGGCTGCAACGTAATCGTTTTATTAACTGACCGTAGCCCCATAAGGATGCAAGGGTGACCACGTTTAAAAGAGAGAGGAAGTAACGAAATGTGCTAAGACCAGAATTTTACAAATATGACAGACTTTTGTATGCTGTGGAAGGTACTTAAAAGTTTTTCTTTGACTCAGGACAAGATACTAATTTTCAGGAGATTATTTCGCTTTTTTCCATTTAAGAAAAAGCAGAAAAGATTGGATTCTTAAACAACGGGAAGCCACAGTCTTTTGCTAGGAAATAAGGAGATGCTGATGGGGCGCCAGCCCCATATGCTGGAGGTGGCGGGTTCAAACCCAGGCCTGGCCAAAAAATTGCAAAATAAATAAATAAATAAATAAATATTTGGGAAAAAGTAGATCATTTCTAATATGAAATTTTGTTTCTTCTTGACCCTCACAGGTACACCGTGGAGTGAAAGGATTTGTCCGCGATCTTCAAGGGAACCCCATTGCTAATGCGACCATCTCCGTGGAGGGAATCGACCATGACATTACATCTGGTGGGTGTTCCCTGTCATGACCTGGAGGCCTTTGGGGTCCTACAAGAGCAGATATCATAGTTACATTCTTAGACTCTTCTAAGCGGAACCGCGAAATGGCTCCTGGCTCTTCACAGCATCTCTCTGCCTCTCGGTAGAGACAGTGACTGTGGTTAGTGAGGCGGAGGGTCGGGTGACTTTGAGGCCAGGCTGTGGCAGGTCACCTGGGCAGCCTGCAGCTCTGCAGAGTCAGGGCCAGTGACTTCCGTCCCTGGAAAGAGACTCGAACGGGGTCTGTGGGGGAGGCAGGAGTGCAGACAGCTGCCACAGACTGTGTGCCCCGTACTGCTCAGAAACTTAATGTTTCTTCGTTTAATCCATCTGATGAATCCAGTTGTTCAAGGTTAGACGCTGTTACAGGACTGAGAGGTGGGACGCCAGTTACTTTCAGGTTTAAGAGCTCAATTGCGTTTCCTTTCCCAGTGTGGGGAAAATGATTGCATTTTCCTGACAAATCTACCTGCTTCTGTCAATAACAAAACATCAATCCAACTGAGTTTAGTTTATCATTTATTAGGATATTTTCAGTAAACAACAACATTTTTTTAAGCTGTAAAAACTTTTTTTTTGCTTAAAATTTAGTAACAATAACAATGTTTAAGATAAGGACTAGAAACAAAAACCACGTAAAGAATGAACGAGGATAAATACATTCAGAAGAGAAAACAGACTATTAGTGCATCGAAACATTGAGCAATATTAGTAATAGTAATGCCAAGAAAGTAATGTTCACATTGTCAAATAAAACATTACAGAGTGCTTTGACTCTGAGGCTCAGTATGAAGTCATCAGTTAACTTCTTATTTTTTTTCCCAAAGTCTCAAAAAATAGACAACTAATATTATATAAATAAAAGTAAAGGAGAGTTACAAAAAACAGATCATAAACCGTAAACTCTTCACAGTATTTCTTGACCTCATAATTAACCTTTGACATTTTTCCCAAATCACACTATATCATTACCTCTTTCTTAACTTCCACATTTATAGTTTGGATTTTTTTTTCTAAATCTTTAATATTTTGTTCTGTAAAACTCTGTTGATTTGTTTACTTAACAAATACCAACAGCTCGCTAGATGCCAGCATGTGTGGCCAGCTAATATGCCAGGACATCGCCCGCCCCCTTGGCCCTCGGGGCGGGCGCCCGGAATTGTTCCCCTCTCCTGTCTGTTGGCCCCAGTGTGGCGTGCAGATGGGACTTTCCCTGCATACTGTGATGTGAAAGGTTTAGGAAACTCTTCCCAGGGAATACACAGCTAGAAAGCAAGGAAATCTGAGGAGGAGGCTCTAGGATACTCCAGATTTTCCAGGGAGTGTGATGAGGGGCCACTAGCAAACAAGTGGGAGGTGGAAAGAACATGAGGTATGTTGTCATGGAGGCCTCGAAATGTTCCAGGAAGGAAGAAGTGAAAAAAAGTGTCGAGTGTGATGGACCTTGTGAGTGAATCACTTGATTTAGCAGTTTGAAAGCTCCATTTCTAACAAGGGCCTCGGGGATTCTGAAAAGTCAGAACAATCTCAGGTGTTCACCTGGCAGATCGTGGTGCCCAGAGGCTGGGACCCTGCCGGTTGGGGACGTCATCTATCTTTTTACCTGCATTACTTCCGATGCGATTACCAGATCTATGACTTGAGAAGGTTTATTAGACAATTGAGCCCTGGCTTCTGTAAATTAGCTGTGAGAAACGAGACCTGTAGAGAGAGAGCTTCATACCCTCTTCAGTAGAATTCATCAAAATTCACTATATGTTCCTCATTCCTTTCCCAAATAAGGAATCAAAGAAGTTGACATGAGCTACAGTGGGTGTTCCTTAGACGGCAGAATTGTGCGTTTCTCATATGTGCCTTGTGATCTGATGATAGTCTTTTCTACAGCAAAGGATGGTGATTACTGGAGATTGCTGGTTCCTGGAAATTACAAACTCACAGCCTCGGCTCCAGGCTATCTGGCAATAACAAAGAAAGTGGCCGTTCCTTACAGCCCTGCTGTGGGGGTAAGTGATCCTCATAGCTAAACTCTATACTGACAATTGGGCTAATATTAAGCACTTGCCATTGTCAGGCACATGTAAGTGGCTTATATTTACTTTTCATAATAAGCCTGTGAGGTATTATTAGCTCCATTAAGGCCTAACCAAGTTAAGTGACTTGTGCAAGGTCTCATTGGGTGATTTAATACTTCTCAATGTGAAGAGATCCACAAGAAAGTAAAACTTAAAAAAAATTAAATTTTTATTTTCTCATCTTGATTTCAATCTAACTGGAATTCTGTTTCATTTTTTTTTCCCTCTAGAGTCTAACACAGTGCCTTAATAAGTATTTGAAATAAATGATATATACAAGATAATTAAACACATACCATAAGTAAATCTCTCTATGCAAATTACTGTAAACAACCATCTCTTATTTAAGTAGATCACATTTATTTTGTTAGGAAGGTGATGGGACCAGAACTTCTTCTTCTTTTTTTTTTTGAGACAGAGTCTCACTTTGTCACCCTCTGTAGAGTACTGTCGCATCACAGCTCACAGCAACCTCTAACTCCTGAGCTTAGGTGATTCTCTTGCCTCAGCCTGCCAAGCAGCTGGGATTATAGGCGCCTGCCACTATGCCCAGCTATTTTTTGTTGTTGTTGCAGTTTGGCCAGGGCCGGGTCTGAACCCGCCACCCTCGGTATATGGGGCTGGGGCCCTAGTCACTGAGCCAGAGGTGCCGCCTGGGACCAGAACTTCTTTTAGAGCACAAATTATTACTCTCTGTTACATTACTGGAACTGTGAGAAGGCTACAGGATTTCTATCAAAAGGCTTACTTAAAAAGAATTTATTGTATTTTTGTTTATGCACCCAATGGTTGCATTATAAATGCTTGGTTTTTGCAAATAAAATACTTGAGTTTTTCTCTGGTGCTTTGGCTTTAACTGTGTGCCTGTGAGCATGAGGCCAGAAACGTAAGGAAATAAGGTCTATTTGGGGAAATGAGACCTGGAAAAAAGGTAGCCCCAGGAACAGGGTGTGTGAAAGGTTTAACTGTTTTGATCCTCAATCTTTCAAGCAGGTGTTAGTCCCAGGACATAGTGAGTGTAATCACAGTCCAAAGTAAGCAGGGATTCAGGTAGCTGAATCAAGGAACTCTCAGTCCTGTCTGGAAGGAGTTCTGAGGGGCTGGGACGGAGCTTGGACAGAGTGCAGAGTGCAGATTCTCATGGACCGGATGAAGACCCCCATTGACAAGGAGAGGGGTTTAAGGACAAATGTCCTTCCATCAGTTTCTTCAACAAATGCAGAGTTCTGGAAAGCAGAACCTTGTGTTTGGGACTCCTGCACACCGACTTGTGTGCTACTGTGTCCCTCTAGTTATTAGAAAAGTCCAGGCTGATAGGAGGAGCTGAGTGGGGTCAAAGGCAGAAGATTATAAGCTACGTGTTAGATCAACAGATTGAGGCAGGGATTTGGTTGACAAAGCACGTCTTAAACACAATGCCTTTTGATCTTCCTCCAAAAGTATGTTTTGTTTATCCCAAGAAATTTTTTTAGGATCTCCTTTAATTCTGATGGCTGGGTCGAGCTTATTCTATAAACTATGAAACTACTTCTATTGTTTTATTTAAGTTTTCAAAAATATATATGTGGTTTGATAACAGTACATTATTGATTGTCTGCTTCAGGTTAATTTTGAACTGGAGTCATTTTCTGAAAGGAAAGAAGAGGAGAAGGAAGAATTGATGGAATGGTGGAAAATGATGTCAGAAACTTTAAATTTTTAAAACGGCTTCTAAGTAGCTGCTTTTAATCTATCTATATAATGTAATTCAATGTAATGTGGCCATTTTATTTTAGATTTTGTGCAGTTAATATTTAACATTGGTTTATTTTTTAATCACTTAGATAATAATTGACATTACTTAGTGTCTTAGGTGAAAATATAAGAACTTGATATCTTACATAGCATTAATTTTCCTGTATCTGTTACACAAATGACTGTAGAAAACACTTAAGTAATTTTGCCATTTAGGACTAAATGTAATACTCCAGGTGTTATTTGCAATATAGAACTTTTTGAGTAATTCTAGCTTTTAAAAATTAGTGAAGTTCTTTTCATTTAACTGTTGACAATGCCACATAATTAATGCCATTGAAAAGGTCGACAGATACAGCTTGGGAGTTGTGAGCGCTCTTACAAGACTTTAACTCAGTGTAAATCGCCATTTTTCTCTCATGCTGACTAGACATATAAGCATGACCTTGTTAATGCATTTTTGATGGGAGGAACTGTACATGTTTATGAAGAGGTTTTATAAAAATAATAAAAATCAATTTCTTGCTTGTACATATAGGGCCAATATTGTTATATCATTTCATCTGTTAATCCTCCTGAAAAGTTTAGGGATTTTTCTTGATTGCAGAATGGCCTAGAGTAGTATTCTGAATGAATAAAGGTTAAAAAATATCTCCGGAGTCTGTTTTTTAATTCTCTGTGATTTTTGATCTAGAATTTGTGGCCTTGTGATGAAACAAAGTATCCCCTTGATGCTGCCTTTTCGTTTATTTGTTCCTCCCGCACATTTTACAGTTTATTCAGACTGCCATATGCCCAGCACTGTGCAGGCTCCATGTCTGTCACTGGGTGGACAGAGTCGGGTCCCTCAGATCTCGCGGGTCAGGCGTGGACAGCCCCTTCAGGGAAATGCCACACAAATCATGAAGTGATTGTGCACTGTGCTGAGTGAAGTGACAGGAAAGGATCAGGTGCAGAGGAGACAATGACAGCAAATTAGAACAGATGAGGGAGTTGGGAGGCATCACAATGCGTACAAACCTATACCGAATGTTGCAGGAAGACAAGACCCAACGGAGAGAAAGAGCACCCAAATACCACGTTTATAAGAGGAAGGGCTTTATTCACCAGTTGGGAGCTTACGGCATAGACGAATTCCAAATGGCCGCACTCCCCGACTGGCTTGGTCTTTCCCTTTTTATCAACAGTCAAGAAGTTCCACCCCACAGGTACCCTTCTCATTGGCTAGTTTGAATCAAGCGGGAGATGCTAGTCTAGCCCCTGTAGAACTACAGGATTTCACAGAACTTGGAAATTTCCAAGTTCCAGGAAGTTACAAATTCCTAAGGGCTGAGTCACCATGGAGAGCACCCTGCAAGTGTATCCTTGTGCTCTCCTTGAGA
>CAUYON010182985.1:0-16490 GCA_963573935.1 Arctocebus calabarensis | reverse complement strand
ATTGAAAATATTGATAAATCTTTAGAAAATCTAGTGGACATTTTTAATCCTTTCATCTCTGTAGAAGTTGAACTTTGATAAAAAGTTTCTGGATGAGTTTATTTTGCGTCAGAGGATTACACTGGTCATTATGAAGGATAGGTCTGAGAATATCCTGGAGAGCTGATTTAGTTATAGCAAATTTCTTCAACATGGGTATGTCATTAAAGTATTTAAATTCTCCATCATAAATGAAACTTGGTTTGGTTGGATACAGGATCCTGGGTTGAAAGTTCTTTTGTTTTAGGAGATTAAAATTTGGTGACCATTCTCTTCTAGCTTGAATGGTCTGATCAGAGATATCTGCAGTTATTCTAATATTCTTCCCCTTGTAGGTTATCAATTTCTTGCATCTGGTTTCTTTCAAAATTTTCTCCTTCATATTAGCTTTAGTGAAGTTAATTATGATGTGCCTGGGGGATGTCTTATTCAGGTTGAGTCATGCTGGGGTTCTGAAGCTGTCTGCTATCTGAATTTCATAATCTCTTGACATGTCTGGAAAGTTCTCTTTCATAATCTCATGAATAAGAGACTCTGTGTCTTCTGAAGCGACTTCATTGATTTCGGGGATCCCTATGAGGTGAATATTGGTTTTCTTCAAATTATTTCAGAGCTCTCTGAGGGAGTGATCTGTTTTTGCCTTCCATTTCTCTTCCTCTTTGGAGGTTCGAGAGTATTCGAAAGCTTTGTCTTCCATGTCAGAAATCCTTTCTTCTGCTTGCTCCATTCTGTTACTGAGGGATTCTACTGCATTTCTCAGATCTGTAAGGGCTGCAACTTCTTGTCTCAATGTGTCAAAATCTTTGGTCATTTTGTCTTTGAATTCATTGAATTCTTGAGAAATATTTTGGGTCATCTTTTGGATTACTGCTTGAAATTCTAATTCCATCTTTTCCTCCATTCTACTGATCTTATTTGCAATCCATATTCTGAATTTGATTTCAGACATCTCAGCCATTTGCCTGTGCAGGAGATCTTGTGCTATGTTTGCCTTGTTGTTCCTTGGAGGAGTTGGTCTACTCTGATTATTCATTCATATTACCAGAGTTTTTCTGTTGATTCTGCCACATGATTGTTTTTCACCATTGCATCTGGCCATGCTCAGAGTTGGAAAGGTGTCTCTTGAAGATTGGACCTTGGAGGGACCACTCTATTGTTGCTGGAACTTTGTAGTGAGTGACCCTGTGTAGCTCTTCTGGGACTGCCCCAGCCAGGGAGTTCTGGCTGTGGGAGCAGCTCCGGTGTGTGGCACCCCTGGATCCAGCAGCAGGGTTGGGGATGGTGTACACAGTTCTGGGAGTGCCAGGCACGGGGCCACACGATGACTGGGGAGTTCCATGTAAAGGGTGGGCCTACAGAGGCCTGGCAGTCACCGATGGAGTCCCTGACAGAGAGTCAGCTTGTGGAAGGCCCTGCAGGCTTGGTGCGCAGGGGCCTGCAGTTGCTAGGGGTGTTCCTGGCCAGGGGCCGGCTTGTTGGGGCCTGATGGTCGTCAGCAGGTTTCCTGGCAGAAGGCGGGAGTGCGGGGGCCCAGCAAGTGTGGGCACATGTCCACATTTTTACCAGGGGAGTTCCTTGTAGGGGGTGAACCTGTGTAGGCCCTGCAGATGCCCAGTGCAGGCCCACATGGTAACTAGGGGAATCCCTCACCAGGGGCAGACTTGCAGGGGCCAGCAGTGGCCAGTGGAGTCCCTGATAGAAGGCGAGACTGCGGAGGCCCTTCAAGTGCTGGGCGCAGGGCCGCGTAGTTGTCCAGGAAGTTTCTGACCGGGGATGAGCCTGCAGAGACGTGGCGGTCGCCAGTGGAGTCCCTGCCAGAAGGCTGGCCTGCGGAGGCCCTGCAGGTGCCAGTTGGAGGCTCACACAATCGCCAGGAATATCCCTGGTCAGGGGCCTGGTGGTCGCAGGTGGAGTCCCTGACTTAAGGCAGACCTACAGAAGCCCGGTAAGTGTGGGGTAGAGGGTCAGGTAGTCGCCCAGGGAGTTCCTGTGTGGGGGCAGACATGCAGAGGCCTGGCAGTCGCCAGCGGAGTCCCTGACAGAATGTTGGCCTGGGGAGGCCCCATGGGTGCCAGGCAGAGGCTCGCACAGTTGCTGGGAGTGTCCCTGGCCAAGGGCAGACCTGCGGACACCTGGTGGTCTCCAGCAGAGTCTCTAGAAGACAGCGGGCCTGCAGAAGTCCAGCAAGCACTAGGTGCAAGGCCAAGCAGTCATTGGGGCAGTTCCTGGCTGGGGGCAGACCTGCAGAGGCCTGGAGGTTGCAGGCGGAGTTCCTGGCAAAAGGCATACGTGTGGAAGTCCTGCAGACTCAGGGCACAGGACCGCATAGTCGCCAGGGGATTTTCTCCACAGGGGCAGGCCTGTGGGGGCCCTGTGGCAGCCTGGTGGAGGCCCACGTGGTCACCGGGGGTGTTCCTGGCTGGAGGCAGACCTGTGGAGGCCTGGAAGTCACCAGAAGAGTCTCTAGCAGACAGCAGGCCTGCGGAAGCCCGGCAAGCACAGGGCACAGGGCCGCGTGGTCACCAGGGAAAGTCCTGGCCGAGGGCAGACTTGCAGAGGCCGTATGGGTGCCAGGTACAGGCCCACACAGTCACCAAGGGAGTTTCTGTCTGGGGACGGGCCTACAGAGGCCTGGCGGTTGCCAGTGGAGTACCTGGCAGAAGGTGGACCTGAGGGGCCATGCAACCACGCTATCGCCAGCAGATTCCCTGGCCAGAGGGAGTGAGGCTCACCATGGCCTCCTGGAGTCTTTTCCTGGTGAGGCACTTGTTTCGGCAGGCAGAGGTGGGAGTGCTGCTCAGGGACCTTCTCCCTCAGTCTCAGCAGAGGTTAAGCTTCTGGTTCATCAGGTAAGGGGGAAAGGGTAACTTCAGAATGGTGGGGAAAACTTTTGTTCAGTTTTTCTGCCCAACAATAGAGTTTTCAGAGTCACACCAGGATGCTCTGGGGAATCACACCCCACTTCCCACAGCACTCTTCCATGGAGTGAGACAAGATGTCCACAGTTCACCACTTGCCTGTAGAAAACCTGTAGGAGCAAAAGAGGAGGATAAAAAGAAAGGAAACAGAAAAGCAAGAAACTCAGAGCTTTCCTTGGGGGAGGGGACGGACACTTTTCCTTTTGTACCTTAAGCTTGCTTTCTTGGAGTCGCAGCTTGCCTCAGCAGAGGTGACCTGCATGTATCACTTCTCTCTCTCGGCCAGGTTCCCAGTATTCAGCTTAATTGCACAGTTTCAGGAGTTTATTTTCCCTTTTGTACAGGAGCCTTTTTCAGAAGCTGCTTCCAGTCAGCCATCTTGCTCTTCCCTCCCCATATTTACTTTTATTATGAAAATTAATTGACAGGAAAATAGAAAGTGAAGTTGGGGCCCTTGCACACCTAGGCTGCCAATGCCGGGTGATGTGGAGAGCTGATTGTAAAGTGCCACGGGTGATGTGTTACAAGCTGATGAGGTATGGAAGTGTCTTAATAATCAAATAAGAATGCTCACCTGACTTCTAAATAACATTTAATACCTAACACTGCGATAGTAGGTCGAAATATCACTGATAATCACAAGTCACCCTGAACACATCAGTTCCAATGTCTGCATTTAAGAGACAAGCATGAGAAGCCACACACTGTGTAAAACTGAAGCCATACATATGTGCAAACAGCAAGAGAGCACATATGTTGATTTTACGTGACATTACAACTTTGTCATCTACAAAGTTCCCACTCAAGAACAGTACAATACAGTTCCACAAAAAAAAAAGAAAAATCTCATCATGTTTTTAGTAAGTTTCCAATTTTCTGTTGGGCCACAATCACAGCCATCCTGGGCCACATGTGGCCTGTGGGCAAGGGTTGGATGTCCCTGACAGAAGCTCTGGCAGGAGCACTAATTTACATGTGGATCTGAGGCACTTCTCTTTCCAGACTTTTGTTCTGAATTTGTAAGATGGAAGATGGCTCACACAGCATATCTATAGTCTCCTGCAGATGCCTCCTTGGGGGCCAGAATGCAGAAGACAAGGAAACACATAAAATAATTTTCATTCCCTTTTTGGTTTGTTCTAGCTGAGGGACAGATCCACATGAAGAGAAAACCTCAAGCACTCTTTTGCCTTGTGCACATGTCCCCATCTGCAGCACCGTGGCCCCTCAAGCCAGACCTTTGTCTCTGGCCTGACACAGAATCAAGCCCATTATAAGTTACTATTTGGGCCTCACTACATATTTTCCAAAGTCTTTGAAGCCATGAGTTGGTTCATTTAGAGTTGCAGCTCCAATTAAACTTTCAAAAGATTCTACTGACAAAAGCATCCGTATATAATTGGAGTTGAACATTACTCGAAAGAGAATTGCAAGAAAGCCAGCTCCAGGGAAGCAAATTTTTATGCTCCACATATGGGTTCAAGTTAAAGGACATATTTCATTTTCCAAACCAATGGAAACCATATTTTGGCTTTAGGAATACATAAATGGCTTTTCACATACTTACACAATTGGATAATGTCAGACAGTTGTGACAGGAGAAATAAATTCATAATAGAGATCCAAGTTGTAGCTATAAAGTATGATATTAAAACAGAAGTAAAACTATCCTAAAATTTTATTTTAAGAAAAACATATAGTTGAACGTGATAATAACGTGGCTAAAGGCATAGACTGATTTCCCAGGAGTCCGGGCCAGCTTGTGAGTTGAAGCATAAGAACATTACTCAACCCTGCCAGGCCTTGGTGTCCATGGGGCAAGAACAAGATCTCCCTAAAGATGCCATGGGTATTTTGAAAGGACCACATAGATGATGTTTTGGTGTTTTTTTTTAATTTCAAAATATTAAGGGAGTATAAATGGTTTTGGTATGTGGATAGCTTTTATAATGCTTCAGTCAATGCTCCTGATGTGGTATCATCCCAATGATGTCCATTGTACCTGGTAGGGAGATTTTACTCCTTCACTCTTCCCCTCTATCCTTTTCTTGATTTCCAATGATTTTTACTTCTGTGTGTGTGTGTGTATGTACATCCATCAATTCATTTCAAATTGTTAGAGTGTACATGTGGTGTTTGTGTTTTTATTTCTGAGAAAATTCACTCAGGATAACGGTCTCTAGTTCCATCCAAACTGCTGCAAAAGTCATTAAAATAAACAATATAGAAGAAGACAGTGAAATGGCCAATAATCACATGAAAAAAATGTTCAACATCGTTAATCATGAGGGAAATTCAAATTAAAACCCCAATGAGATATCACCTTACACCTGTCAGAATGGCTATTATAAACAAGTAAAAAAATAAAATAAAATCCAATGTACTCAGCCCTACTATGAAACTAATTTATAGCTTTCATATGAAAGCTATAACCCAATTACAGAACAAGAATATGGGGAAAAGGAGAAGGGAGGGGAGGGGACGGGAAAGATGGTGAAGGGAGAGTAATTGGTGGGTCCACACCTATGATGCATCTTTGAAGGGTACAGGTGAAACTTACTAAATTTAGAATATAAATGTCTGAACACAATAACTAAGAAAACGCCATGAAAGCTATGTTAACCAGTTCAATGAAAATATTTCAAATCGTATATAAAACCAGGACATTGTACCCCATGATTGCATTAATGTACACATCTATGATTTAATAAAGATAAAAAATAAAATAAAATAAAATAAATGAGAAACCAGCACTTATACCCTGTTGGTGGGCCTGAAAATTAATTCAACTTCTGTGGAAAACAGTATGGTGATTCTTCAAAGAACTAAATGTAACTTACCATTTGATACAGCAATTCCACGTAGATAATGTTTAAGGAAATGTGTTACAGTCTTTCTGTGGAGGGAATTGGGAACCATGGTTTCATTTGTCATCTAGGGCTTGCCTCTGACCTTGACAAAGATATGCTGCCACACTTTATATCATTTTCAACCATTGTGCCATGAGAGGATTGTAGGTGGGCCATGAACATTTTTTAAGATCATTAATTAAATTATTTTCATAAGAAGGGTTAGAGGACAGTGAGTATATTCTTTTCTTTTTTTCTTTTTTTTTTTTTTTTGATCAACATAATTTAAGTGCACTGTAGAAGTTTAAGGATGGGATCAAGTGAGCCATGAGATTTAAAAAAAAAAAATTGAAAAACAGTGTTCTATACCAGTTTCTATACCTGTGAATAAGGATATTGGACTGAGCCATCCTTAAAGCTCTTCCTGCTTTAGAATTTGTGACTATATTGGGTGGCACCTGTGGGTCAAAGGAATAGGGCACCAGCCCCATATACCAGAGATGTCGGGTTCAAACCCGGCCCCAGCCAAAAAATTCCAAAAAAATAAATAAATAAAATAAAATTTGTGATTACAAATCAAATCTAGATCAAAAGTCTCTTTACCTCAGTTTAACATGAAACTATTGATTGGTTAACAATCTTAAATTTGACTTTCATAGGTACAATTAGTGTAAAAGCATCCATTTACAATATTAAGAAAATATCACCTCAGTCCAAGATGAAAGAAAAAGAAAAAAAGGGCTTTAGGCCTGGCAGCTCCAGCAGACAATATTGTATTTGTAATTTTCCAATGATACCCATAGAAGCCAGAAATCCCCTTAGCAATCAGGAGATGCAACTCTTCCACTTTCCTCAGATTAGGAAGCTAAGACGTTATACTGGTCTGCCCCTAGGACTTGAGATGCTGAACCCACCTTCCACAGCTGCCTCCTCTGTATAAATAGGTAGGTTCCTGTTTGGTCTGGTAGAGTGTGGTCTGGTCCCCATTTGCATGCAGAAAATCCTTATTCACAAAGGCAAATAAATCTGGAAGCTCCAGGCTAGCCCAGGATAGAGAGGAACTCGAAGACGCAAGTCTCACAGTGAAACACACTAGTGGCTAATTACCATGCCCAAGGAAGATCCACCCCATCACAATTTCTTTCCACATCATTCCTCGGGTGTTTTTTACCTACTTTATTTTAATAGGCATATTTGTTGGGGGCTTGTTCACTGAAAGACTGTCTTAATTGTGTGCATCTACCCAGAGGTTGTTAATCCCCAAAATTTTTTTTGGGGGGGTGGGGGTTGAGGTAGAATCTCAAGCTGTCACCCTCGGTAGAGTGCCTTGGTGGCATCACAGCCCAGACCAACCTCAAACTCTTGGTCTCAAGTGATTCTCTTGCCTTAGCCTCCCAAGTAGCTGGAACAACCGGTGCCCACCACAATGCCCGGCTACTTTTTGGCTGTAGTTGTCATTGTCATTTGGCAGGCCGGGCTGGATTTGAACCCGCCAGCTCCAATGTATGTGTCTGGTGCCCTTACCTGCTGAACTACAGGCGCCAAGCCTAATACCAACAATTTAACAGGAGCACATTCTAGATCATTGGGGTTATCAGCTTCCTCTGAGTTCCAGCATTTACTGTTGCATTTATATTATCAATAGAGTGACAGGAAAAACATCAAATATGTTATTGTGTGGTGTAGAATAAAAATTTCCTACAGGGAGAAAAGGGAACAGCAGAGCCACTGCAGACAGGTGAAAGTGTAGCCTTCTGTCCAGACCACAACTGTGTACATCATCCAGAAGTCCACATGCCTGGGGCTATGGGTCACACTAACTCCCCTCAACAAGGATTCTTCCTGCATAAAATTTCTTCAGGGCTTCATTTTTGGATGCACTATGGATTTCAATGTCTTTGCAAATTATTGGTGATTAAAAAGGAGTTCACTGTTGCAAGAGCCGAAGGACTCTATGATATGATGGTGCCAAGAGACAGTTCCATAGTTTTATATGAAAGAACATAGTTTTTCAGTGAATGGAATGTAAAACAGGCTCAGAATTATGATTTAAAATGTATTACATTTAACCCTGGATGCCACGAGGGGAATGAAAGGATTGTTTCCCTTTGGAAGGAATCCTGGCATACCGTGAGTTCGAGCGACAGCATGTGGAGGAAGAAGTGCAGGTGAATGGCCTCCTAGTTCTTCCAGGAAGGAAAGTGTGTGGTTAGGCTGTGGCCAGTAAGGAGGAGAGCACCTTCAACCTGGTTATCAAAGAATGAGAAAGAATTGGGCCTAGGGCATCTCAGAGAAGAAGGTAATGTGAAGCTCCCAGTAGAAATGTGAGGAAGACACAGACCCTACATCAGTGACAGTGGCAGGGATAGACTTCAGGGGTGGGGATCAGCAGGCAACAGGGTCTGCAGAGCTGCTGAACTCCTGCCTCTTATCCCTGGTGCTCCCCCAATCCTCTTCTTTTATTACAGCTTTATATGTATATGATGAAGCACAATTCAGGTGTAAGAAAAAATGCGGACTACATCTTTTGTGTTTACGTGGATAGAGTTGGAACACGTTCTTCTTAGTAAAGTATCACAAGGATGGGGGAAAAAGTATCCAGTGTATGCAGTACAACTATGAAACCAATATGTAAACAACTACACAGCCACAGGAAATATAAACACAAGTATAGTCTAGCAAGGGGAAGGAAAGAGGACGGGGGAAGGAGGGAGGGTGATTGGCAGGATCTCACCTAATGTGCACAATGTAAAGGTGTTCAGCACACCCCCAGGGTGAAGGGCTCAACTACAAGTTCAAATTGTAGAAATGAAAAAATGTAACCTGAGCATTTATACCCTCATATTAATCTAAAATTTTTTTAAAACACTGCAGGCATTCTGTGATTTTAAACACTCTGATGGCTTCAACAGCACCCTATATGTTGGAGACATCAAAGCTGTCTCAGGCCCAGACTTTTCCCTGAAGTGTCAAATCCACAAATAAACAGCCCACTAAAGCTCACACTCAGATGTTCCTCACACTCAACATATCCAACACTGGGTTCCTTACTCAATGCCCACCACCACCTCAGTGCCCCCACCCACCTTCCAAGTCCCTGATCTCAGTACAGGATAACATTGCTGCCCCAATTTCTCAGCCAGAAACCAGAGCTTTCTCCTGACCCCTCCCTCTACTTGCTACCCCCTGTCAACATGGGATGCATGGGTTAATGTGGCCTATTGAACCTGTACATTTATTCTCACTGCCACAGCCACTCTTTGACTCAGCCATCCTCACCCTCCCAATAAATCCACACCCCTCTCAATGTCATCCTGCACTGAAGTCTCACTCTCTCCTATACATGCTCCCAAATGCAGCCAGTGCAATTTCTCTTAATGCAAATATAGTCATGCAGCTCCTGCTGAGAGTCCCCCATTGTTTATAGAATTGAATATCCTTAATATTGTTCATAAGGCCCTTTACCATGGGCCTCACCCTTTAGCTTGATGACCCCCATTGTCACTGACCCTAACTCAGAACACCACCCTCACCTGTCCTTTCACTGGTTCATGATGTTTTCAGAGAATAGACACATAAGACACAGACATATTGTGCTGGTGTAGGAGTCACAGCCGTGATAAGGGTAGATAAGGACCTTGCTTGCAGTAGCCTGTGTCTAGCTCCTATGGAGAACACTGGAGCATAATGAATGGGGCGAAACGGTGGGGAGGTAGAGATGGAGGGAACTGAGGTGAGGTCATATAAACAGGTGGGAGGAGGGGCCTTGAATTCTGGGTGGATACTATAGACAGAGGAGCCTGGCTGAAGGGCTGAATGCAGGAAGAGCAAGTAAAGAAAGTTAACAAATCTCTCTCTAACTTATACCTTCCCTCCCAGCCACCCATATAACCCTGGTCTCTCTCTGTCTTATACCCTCCACCCTAGCTACCCATATAGCCCTAGCTAAGTCTTACACAGTGTTCAGACTCAACTTAGAAGGCACTTTTCCCAAGAAGAGCCCTTAACCCTAAATCTGAGTTAGGGAACGTTCCATTGCACAAGAATTCTTCAGTTTTCTGCATATTGTTCAAAATACATATGGTAAGGTCTCCCTTTTTTTATTTATTAGCTCTAGCCACTAGACTGAATGGCAGCTCCCAGATGGAAAGGACAGCAACCCTTGAAGTCCTTGTACAGCCTGCACTCACACAGTTAAAGGAAAACTGAGTCTAAAACACATCCTAAAGGTCAGAGCTACGGGGTGGGATGCTGGAAGACTGGTGAGAGCTAGATTTCTAGACACTCGTGTTAGGTGATTGAGAGCCAGGAAAGGCTTTGTTCTCAGAGCCATGGAAGGTTCCCAGAAGCCACACCTGCCATTGCCTCATGACCTCACAGTTCCCACTCAAAGACTCCAACTTTTGACTCGGAGCCCCAATTCAGCTCAGAGCTCTGGCTTTGTCTTGCAGCCCCAAGCCTTAGATCTCAAATAGGAATTGAGTTTATGAAACTAATTCTCAAGAAATGTTTGAAAAAATAGTTTGAATCTATCTTACATGCCAATCAATGGTAGTAAGAAAAAACATTAAGGTGGCCTTGGAAGAGCGCAGGACTGGGTTGCTGGGCCCTGTCATCTCGACTCCTCCCCAGATCCCAGGGATGGCCTCATCCATTTGCTTTTGACTTCTGAGGGGCCTACAACAAAGTAGCTGAAACTCAGAGTTCATTTCCTTCTCTTTACTGGGCTAGTCTCACCCCGACATTTCAACAAGTTCTGAATATTCTTTAATCTCCTTCTTGACAAATGAGCTGCACCATCCACTTGTCCAAGAAATCCTTTCTTCACAGCTGGCTGCCACAAGGCAACATTGCAAGGTGACTCAGAAAAAGCAAAAGCCAATAATGTTCTTCTTAGAGTAATTACAGCTATGATCCCCCTACTCCCTTGTGTTACCCCTTAGTCTGGAGTCTGACCCAGCTTTAGATTTGTGCTATGCCAGACCAGGGAACACTGGCACACTCCTTCCTGCAAAGATCAATGCCTCCAAGTCCCTTCATCTCACCTCAGCTCCACACATTCTTTAAAGTCAGTGCAAGTCCATGAACATTTTTCCCTTTGCATTTTGGTTACCCTGGTGATTTCATATGTTATACTGTCCATTAGCGTATGAAAATGTCATTGCTAATGAAGCTGGAAATGAAAATAGTGAAGATAGGCCAAGCTCAGGTTGAAGCTATTGCCCAGACATTTGCAGAAACAGATGGAATAAATTCAGACAAAGGAAACACGGAGTTTATATTGCATTGCTTCCTGAAAGAACTGTAGGACTGGCTCCCTGGATGATCCTCAGATGCCCTGTGCACTAAGGGCAGAACCTGCTTCACTGGGTGGGATTCTGATATCTGAGGATGAATTATGGACATTGCATCTCAGAGATGCAGACTTGGAAAAATAAAGCCTTGAGAATAACTTTTTGGCATGCTCTTTTAGAAGCATGAAATCAACATTGCTACAGAAGGAGTTTCAAATAAATAAATAAAGCATAATCAAACCAGGTGGTCTGAAGTTCTCTCTAGTCAAAAATGGCAGCCATTTGGGCTTTAGCTGACAAAAGGAGTATAAAATGTGGCAGCTACCAGCAGCAGGTAGAATGCTGTTGAGCAGGATTGTGATTTATTATTATTATTTATTATTATTGTGTGTCCCCTTGGTTCACTAAGGAATATCTATTATTATTGGAAACTCATGTTGCTGCATTTCAATTGGCTTGTAGCCAATTAAATACCTTAGGCCAAAGGGATCAACTAATCCCTTAAATTGTGTGTGTGAATGTCTGTGTATAATCATCCAAACCAATCAAAGACACAAAGTGATCTTTGTGGGTCTTCACCAACAGCAGGCACAATGTCCAGTGGAGCACGCTGGTGACACAGACACAGCACGCGTGGGTGTCTTAACATTTGAGCTTGTTGATGGCTGATGAAGCAGTGGCCACTCCAGTTACATTGCAAGGCCAGGGCAGCATCTCCAGTTCCTCCCTTCTCTTTCCTCTACCTGCAAAAGGGCCTTGCTGGAGGGCATTTGGAGACTTTGTAAACTGTAAACGCTTGAGATCATATTTATATAAGGCAGAACCTCATTGATGCAGGTTCTATTTGTCCATCTATTCCATCATCATCTACAGAAAATTTCCTCTAAGCCAAGTTCTCAGATGCTGAGGGAAGAAGTGAACAAAACATGGCTCCTTATTCTGTTTCAATAAATGTTTTCTAAAGAAAATCATAATTTTACATCTCTACATAGATGTGAGTGTGTATATATGAGTGTATGCACATAGTATATCTGGATGCTGATGTGTATCTATACCACTCACAAGCCTGAGAATAAAAATTTCACTCTCATTCCTCTCCCCTTGAAGCCCCTATGGGATTCTGCTCTGTTGATGACATTCCTTGGTGAAAAAATTTGAGAACTGACATCTACAATCCGTTCATTAAGAGCAGTTTCTTCTGCTCGGCAAAGCACATCTTGCAGGATCCGTGGTTGACAATGTGTTTGGACAGAAAGGATCTTTTCACTAATAACAAACGCAATCTACCATCTTCACAGGAAGTCTAATGTTTCCCATTTTAAAAGCATCTGATCTACTTCATATAATTATGGGGTCTTCAGTTTAATGAAGTTGCATCAAATAATCTACCCGGGGCATAAAAGGTTTATTTATTTTATCCATAACTTGCTAACGATATCAAGATTTAGTATAGCAGATATTTATGAGGTTCAAAGACGTTATCATTCAAACACAATTTATGAAAATCTATTAGAAAATTTCTCACATGTTATTGCTCAAATTTATGATTATGATAAAGTTCTTGAGTAAATTAACAAATAGCCAGATGATTTGTTTAAAATTATTCTATGAGTACTGGGAAATGACTTTTGTAGTATGTTTCAAAAGATAAAACTTGGGTGGCACCTGTGGCTCAAGGAGTAGGGTGCTGGCCCCATACATCAGAGGTAGTGGGTTCAAACCCAGCCCTGGCCAAACCCACAAAAAAAAAAAATTTAAATTGCTTCTCAGCCTTTTGGTTAAGATCAAGTGCAAAAGGTAAAATTTGTAATACCAAATCTTGCATTTTGCCAAAGTAGCAAAGTTAAAATATATTTGTGATGCACATCTGTAAAAAATAATTGATGTAAAAAAATTTCTCACAAATCAAGAAGGGAAAGATAAATGTCCAAGCAGAATTACTATGAAGAAATAGACTGTTTTCCATGTGGCCAACACACATCAGAGAAACTAAAGTTCACTTGTAATAAAAAAGGTACATAAAAAATGAGATCCTTTTTATTCATCTAAGCAAATTGGCATAGAAGGAAAAGGGAATAATGTCCAACATATATTCTCATGTACTACTTGGTTACAGGAACACAAATCAGGATTGTTTATGAAGTGGAAATAGGTGAACGCTACATCCAAAGCCTTAAACTCAAGCATGTATCTTTTTATTGAACAATTACACATTTACAAATTTTTCCTAAGGTTATAATCAGAAGTGTTCACAAAAAGGTAGTGGCGCATTTTGCCGAAAATTAACTATTTACAATTTTTAACAGAAAAAAAAGGATTACATAAATTATCCAAATTGAAAAAGAAAGTTAAATAAAGTGTGATATGATTTCACAACATCAGAGAACAGCAGCTCTTAGCTTTCGGTGTCAAAATAGCAAATACAACCCCTTAGTTTGTGGATTTATATACAAACACATGCATACTGTTTTGGGGATGCATGGATTCCCTACTTTCCATTCCTCAAATCCCCAAAGTATTTGTTTTCTTATAAATATGTAATACATTGCTAAATAAAAAGAAAAAAGGAAATCAAACTTAAAAAGAGTGTGTTGTGGTGTTACAAGTTCATAAAATACCTGTGTGTATATGATACGCATGCAAGTGTGGCTGATTTCAGCAGCAAGACTGTACCCAGCACAAGCTGCCATATATAACAAAGACTCTTAGGTCATTTAATGGCAAGTCCAGAGATGTGATTGTTCTGAGGACTGCTGGTCCAGGAACACAGAGATCTTTAAAGATTCAGATTTTTGGTTACTCCTGGCTCTGCTGCCTATAGTGTCAGACTCATCTCTACTTGCCAGGAGTCTGTAGAAATCCCAGCAGCCATTCCTCCTTCTTCGTATGCAGGGAGCAAAGAGAGTGTGCTTTACACCATGAGCCATGTACAGGTTGAGACATCTGCCCAGCCAAAAATTATAGACTTGGAGAGAGCCAAGCTCTACTGAGCATTTGCCTGGTCCATGAACTTTTCACTGGTATGGTATGGTGTGTGAGTTGAATTGTGGTCCCCTCAATATTCCAATGTTGACATTGTAACCCCTTAGAGTGTGACCCTAAGGATGACACAAATAAATGGGAAAAACATCCCATGTTTATGGGCCATGTTTATTGTTACCATAACCCCAATATTTTTACCATGCCAAAAATTAACTATTTACAATTTTTAACAGAAAAAAAAGAATTACATAAATTATCCAAATTAAAAAAAAAGTCTGAACAATCTACAAATTCAATGTAAATTCTATCATAATACCAACATCATTTTTATACAATTAGAAAAAATAATTTTAAAATTCATATGAAGCAAAAACATCTTAAATAGCTAAAACAATCCTAATCAAAAAGAACAAACCTGGAAGTATCACATTACCTGACTTTCAATTATATTATGCCACAAGACTATAGTAACCAAAACAGCATGGTGCTGATGTAAAAATGGATAAATAGATCAACAGAACAGAAGAGAGAACCCCAAAATAAAACCACATACTTATAGCCAATTGATCTTTGACAGAGTTGACGGGAATATACACTGTAATTAGTTAAGATAAAATCATGAAGGTGGGGGTCAACCCAATATGACAGTGACCTTATAAAAAAGGGGAGAGATTTGGACACAGACACCCTAGACAATGTGTAAGCCAGAAAGAGAAGTCTGGAACAGACCCTTCCCTCTTACTGATGGCAGCCCTGTCATCACCTTGATCTTAACTTCTGCTCTCCAGAACTGTGAGAGAACACTTACCCCCTGTTGAAGTCACCTGGTCTGTGACACTTTGCTCTGGTAGCCACAAGAAATGACAGATTAGAATCACCATCATGGCCTTAGCTCGAGACAGTGCATGCTTCAGCATCACCTCAAAGGTTTGACAAAGACAGCTAGGCCCTAGCCCCAATGTTTCAGATTCCTAGTGTGGAGGAGAGGCTGAGAACCTGCAATTCTCTCAAAGTCCCTGAGGCTGCTGCTGCCTTAGATTCAGCACAGTTGGTGAATGTCAATCCTGTTTAAAATACCTGCCACCTGGTGCAAGTGCCTGAGCAACATTACCTACCATGGTGAGGATGGCAGACTCCTCGGGTCAGACTACCAATACCGCTTAAAAGAGGATGGATGGTTGCCAGTATTAGGGGGGGTTCACACATTGTCTGTATCTATTCCACTTTTTCTCCATGTTTTATGTAATATTGTAATTTTAAAAATTGAATTAAGCAAAATGCATAATTTTCAAAGAATGAAAGTAAACTCTTTAATTTAAATGAACATGAGACAATTAAGAGATGAATGACACACTGGGTCCACCTTTCCTTCCCCACTCTGGCATCTTCATTTGCTAATTTCTCTCAATTCACGGTGAATTTAGTGGTGGGGCAAAAGGTGCTTCAGAACTTCAGGACTGGGCTCCACTGCTTGAGACTGTGTGGGGTCACCCTCACAGACTCAGCTTTGACAGCCCATGAACCATCAAGTCTCCTCCAAGCTCTGATCTTCAGGCTATCCAAACTGGAAAGCCTTTTTATAAAAATGTCCAATCTGTCACAGATAAATAGTGACACAATTATACGTGTGGTTGTCATAACCACGAAAATTTGCTTGACATGTTTTTAGATGTTTGTTCTAACGTTTGCAGTTACTTTACTCCACACAAGTGATTTGCAGCTCAGGGCCTTGCACAAGCCAAAGAACTGGGTTTGCAAAGCCCTGGAGTGGAGCCTGCACACCTGCTTTTATGAGGGGTGGAAAGCGAAACAATGAGAGATTGACAGCAGACAAAATCGGGCACTATTGTTAGCCATCTCATAGCTATGAGATGAAAATACTCATAAAGGTTCTGAACTAGCTTCCCAGATGATGAGAGGGAAAGTGTGGAGGCTACTCATCCTGTGAACTGTGGGCCACACCAGCTAATTGGAGCCTTGAATGAATAAAATGGAGGATATCTTTGCTGTAATTGCAGGCATTTCTGTGTTTTACTTTTTCTTTTCATTTTTGCTTTCCTTTACTTAGTTGTGTATGTGTGTACAATTCCATTTTAAATTGCTTTAGATGTTATTTCAACCAAAAGAAGTTGAAAGGGGCAGTGCCTGTGGTTCAAGGAATAGGGCACTGGCCCCATATACTGGGGGTGGCGGGTTCAAGCCTGGCCCTGGCGAAAAACTACAAAAAGAAAAAAAAAGTTAAAAGAGGAACTATCAACACCTGGATTTAGATAATAAGGTAAACAGTGCTTTGAAATTGCACAAGCAGTCTTCACTATTATTAAAAGATAAGTTAGCAACATTGCGGTTGCTATCATACCCCAGAAGGTCACCTCTTGCCCAGACAATATCAGCAAGATATATATACT
>CAUYON010182976.1:0-12199 GCA_963573935.1 Arctocebus calabarensis | reverse complement strand
TCTGCATTTAGTAAGGTTTGCCTGTACCCTTCTAAGATGCACCGTAGGTGTGGCCCCACTGATTATTTTATATATAAAATGCCATTTAGTTTTACAAAAATGTTCCCAAGATTCATTTTTCTGTGATGAATGCTCTGAGGCTCAAATTGTTTTCATGTAAACCTACTCAAGGTCATACAAAGTCACACTGCTTGTCACTGATAAAGTTGAAATTGGCATTCTGATCAGCCAGACCCCACAGTCAATTGTGTCTAACACCACAGGACTTCCCAAAGTGTTCTCAATAAATCACATACTTTGGAATATCCTGGAGGATCTTATAAAAATGAAAAATTGCCAGTTTTATACCTTAGAGCTAATGAATCAGAATTTCCAGAGCTTGATTCTGGGAGTCTGCATACAAACAAGTTCCCATGCACAGTCCTAGGTGTGGTTGGGAGGAATCCTTTTATTGTATTTCATTACTTCCTGATTACAAGGATATTAAAAAGAATATAATTTAGCCTCTCAGTATATGACCCTTACCTGCAGAAGGAAGAGACCAAGATTTTATTCATTTAACACACAAACAAGTTATAGCCATTATCTTCATTAAGTAACAACAATCATGATCGCTACAACAATAATTATACAGTCAGCTTTGTGTGTTCTTAGAGAGTCAGAGCCATGTCTTATTCAGCTCTGATTTTCCAAATTAAAAGAAAATAAATTGAATTTTAAATAATGGACACTCAATAAAAGGTGGTTAAATGAATGAAAGAATTCATCATGTAAATTCTAATTATGCCCATCACCCATCACTATCTCACTTGAACTTCCAAGCTAAAAAGACAACTATTGATGTTTTTCTGCAAAATATAGTTCTCCAAAGGAAAATCAAAGCCAATCATAAGAAATGCTAGCACTTAAATCAGCATTTTGCTGTGGGATTTTGTTTGATAATAAATGCACTTTGCCTCTTGCCCACTTGCAGTGATCCCTAACTTGGTAGTGATCTTTAATGAGGAGATGTCATACATTGAGTTCTCAGCAATTACTCCAGATACTCTATGGATCTCTGCTGCAGATAAGAAAAGCCATGGATTCCAACTGTGAAGCTACAAAGTCTGTTAGCCTCTGGTTTGTACATGGCAGAAGACACAAGCTGTGATCTTGATTAAAAAAATTGGAGCATTAAAAAATGTTAACCTTTTACTGTCTCATGATTTATAGCATCCTAGTAATCTTCTACAGGACCTAGCAATATAAGCCATTGCTACCTAGATAGTCTCACTTGGATATCTCACAGTATCTCAAAACTATTATGTCCAAAGTTGAACTTCTGAGACTTGATTCTCTTACTTTCAACCATGTTTGTTAATTTTAGAATATTACCAAGGTACAAATGTCTTGGTTATATGAATTGCTTTTTGAACATTTGATTCAAAGTAATAAGTGTACTCATTACCCAGATAGCATGCATTACAACCATCAGGAGTGCATTTACCCATCTCCTCCTCCCCGATCCCAACTGCTTGGTTTCCATTGAATTTTACTTCCATATGTGTCCATGAGTATTCAACAATCAGTTCCAATTTATTAGAAGGTACATGTGGTGTTTGTTTTTCCATTCTTGTAAGACTTCATTTGGAAGAATGGTCTCCTTGGCTCAGTGCCCATAGCATAGTGGTTATGGCACTGGCCACATGCACCAAGGGTAGCGGCTTCAAACCCAGCCTGGGGCAGCTAACCAATAATGACAACTACAACCAAAAAATAGCCAGCACTGTGGTGGGCTCCAGTAGTCCAGCTACTTGGAAGCTGAGGCAAAAGAATAACTTAAGCCCAAGAGCTGGAGGTTGCTGTGAGCTGTGATGCCACAGCACTCTACCGAGGGTGACCTACTAAGACTCTGTCTCAAAAAATAAAAAATAAATAAGAATAGTCTCCAGTTCCATTTAGGTTGTTACAAATGGTGTTAATATATGGGTGAGTAGTAGTAGTGTGAGAAGTGAGACATCTCCTCATACATGGGTACATATACCACATTTTATTAGTCCATTTGTGTATTGACAGGCATTAGGGTTGATTTCACATCTTTGTGAATTGGGCTGCAGTAAACACTTAGTGCAAGTGTCTTTTTGGTAGAATTAATTTTTTTCCCCCGAGGTAAATCCCCAGTAGTGGGATTCTTGCATCAAATGGTAGATCTGCTTTCAATTCTTTGAGGAATATCCATACTACTTCCCATAGAGGTTATATTAGTTGGCAGTCCCACCAACAGTGTTTATAAGTGCTCCTTTCTCTCCATATCCAAGACAGCATTTGTCATTTTAGGACTTAGTGATAAACACCATTCTCCCTGGAGTTAGGTAATATTCTCAGTGTGGTTTGCATTTGCCTGACAATTAGAGATGTTGAGCAATTTTTTCATATATTTATTAACCATTAATCTCTCTTCTTTTGAAAAGGCTCTGTTCATGTCTTTGCCTACTTTTTAATGGGGTTGTTTAATTTTATTTTTCTTCCTGATTTGAGTTCCTTATAGATTTGGTTGCAAGCCCTTCGTCATATATATTGCATGCAAATATTTTTTCCCATTCTGTGGGTTGTCTATTTTTTCTATTGATTGTTTCCTTATCTGTGAAGATTTTAAATTTAACCAAGTCCCAGTTGTTGATTTTATTGTTGCTTTGTGGTCTTATGCTACATTCTTTGCCTAGGCCAGTATCTATAAGAGTTTTTCCAACATTTACTTCTAGAATTCTTATGTTTTCTTGTCTTAGGTTTAAGTCTATTATCCATAGTGGATTAATGTTTTGTGAATGGTGGGGTTCAGATCCTGTTTAAATCTTCTATATATGGTTATTCAAATTTCCCAGCACTGTTTATTGAGTAGGGATTCTTTTCCCTAGTGTATATTTTTGTCAAAGATCAGATGGCCCTATGAGGATGGTTTTATATCTAGGTTCTCTATTATGATCCAAAGATCTATTTCTCTGTTTTTGTGTCAGTTCCATGATGTTTTGGCTATGAAAGCCTTGAAATTAATATCTCCATCATCCATTAAGCCGTACAAATTGTAAATGAAGGAGCCATACTCTCCGCTCCTCACCATCCCCATACTTAACTCGTCACCAAGCCCTCTCCATTTATAAGTCCTAAATACATCCCATATCCATCTTATCTGCATTACCCACATTACCCTTTCCTTTATCCAGGCCACCATTTTATCTCCACCTAGATTTCCAATTTTCCTGTTTTGAATCCTATCACCTGATAATCTATCTTCCCCAATGCTGTCCAAGTGTTTTGTGTATAGCTCAGGTCTAACCATGTATTACATTCCACAGGTCAAATCTACAGCTAAAATCTAATCTTTAGGTGACATAAAATGCCTATCATGATAATAGTTATATGCCATTCAAGTCTATTTGTCTTTCTATGTACTCTCTTCTGTCTCTGCAATGCCCTTCCTTCTGTTTGCCTAAACAGTTTCTGTTCATAGCTTCCAACCTTCTTCAAGCATCATTACTTCATGGGGCAGTTCTTGACCACTCTGCCACCTTTCCAGTGAAGTCAATCTCTGCTCTATCATGTTTCTCTATTTTATGTGTATTCTGGGAGGGGGCTTAACTATGTTGCTTTGTTACTACACACTTGTATACTTTACTCTCAAATGCGTGATGTGCATCTTTCAGAAAACACAGTCATTTTATTTCACTTTCCTTCTGTTTCTGTTGATATGTCAGATGTATAACAAATTTATAGAGATTTCCCAAATTTGGTGTGTTACTTCAGTAATATAATCTATATCAATTGAAGAAAAAAAATTTCACTACCAAACTATTCAAGCAGTAGCCATTCATAATAAATTATTTCTTTGCTTTTGTGTCTAGATTCACATACTGTCACAAGTCCCTTTCATCAGAAATGTAAGCTGTAAGATAAAACCCAAATACTTAAGATGAGGTTCAAGGGGATTTATATTCTGATGTCCGATTGAATTTTCAGTGTCCTAAGCCTTGTGCTTTGTATACAATAAACCCTCGCTAAGAATGTGTTGTGTAACCTTCATTTCCTAAGTGTTCCCTCAAGCCATCCTTGGCTATCAGCTGAAATAAACTGTCACTTCTGTGTTGGTGACCTCTCGTGTACCAGATAAGCAGCTACATACAACCCACCCCTCAGACCTGTGAGGGCAAGAACTAGTCCAAGCATGATACTTAATTTTCAGTGGGGGATATTTGTCTATTCAGATATTTTCCACCTAATACCCTGACCTACAGGTATGGGCTAGAAGTGACTAGAAGAACATTGTGTTTAGCTGGTATCATAGAAAGATTGCATATCCCAACACATGTGACAATGTGGTCTCACAGATGCAATATAGACTTCTCAACAATGAATTCCATCAGAGAGTAAGGAAGTGCTACAGAAAATGAAGTGATTAGCAAAAAACTCCACAGCTTTCTTGGAGGAGAGGACGGACATTTTTCCTTTCAGATGAATTTTAACCTGCCACTCGATCCTATAATTCCTTTACTAAGTATATACCCAGAAGACCAAAAATTGCATTATAACAAAGACATCTGTACCAGAATGTTTATTGCAGCCCAATTCTTAATTGCTAGGTCATGGAAGAAGCCCAAGTGCCCATCGACCCATGAATGGATTAATAATACCATGGAATACTATGCAGCCTTAAAGAAAGATGGAGATTTTACCTCTTTCATGTTTACATGGATGGAGCTGGAACATATTCTTCTTAGCAAAGTATCATGTCAAGAATGGAAGAGAAAGTATCCAATGTACTCAGCCCTACCATGAAGCTGATTTATAGCTTTCATATGAAGGCTATAACCCAACTATAGCACAAGAATATGGGGAAAGGGAGGGGAGGGAGGGGAGGGAGGGTAATTGGTGGGGCCACACCTATGGTGCATTTTAGAAGGCTACAGGCAAACCTTACTAAATGCAGAATACAAATGTCTTCATACAATGACTAAGAAAAATGCCATGAAGGCTATGTTAATCAGTTTGATGAAAATAGTTCAGATTGTATATGAAACCAGCGCATTGTACCCCTTGATTGCACTAATGTACACAGCTGTGATTTAATAATAAAAACAATGGGAAAAAAAAGAAAAGAAAGTGATTAGTGAAATAACTGCAAAGTGGTGTTTTATTTCCTTATTTCCCTAAGTTGTACTTTAAAAAAACAAAATGTAAAATATATATACTTACATATTTATATCCATTTCATTGTCCTGCAACAATGTGTGCCAAGAATATAAAGAAGTTTTTATTAGAGCACCTTTTGGGATGGAAAAACTTGGGAGCAAACTCCTTGTCCATAAATGGTAGATCTGAGAGACAAATTAAATTACCTCCATTTAATGGAATACTGTACAATCATTAGAAATGAAGATGTTGACAAACACATGTTAACTTGGGGTGTAGTTATTGAGTAATTTCAATAAAATGTATATGATAAAATATGAAAAAAATAAATACAAACATAGAAACACTAGAAAGACAAATATCAAAAGAATAGAGACTGCTACATATAAGTGAGAGAATGATAGGTAATTCTTATTTTCTTCTTTTTCATACCTATATTTTCTGTAGTGAGCATATATTACTTTTTAAAAAATATTCCTAAACTATAATACAGCTGCATTTTAATTTCTTATGTCCATATTACTTTCCTTCACTTTCTCCCCATCCAATGACCATGCTTTTAAAATTCAGCCAAGAAATCAGTCATTTTGAAAATAACCATGTTTGCAGAATGCCTGGCCATTTGGCAGAATCCATCTGTGCTTGGGCTATTTCAGTAGTTGCTCTTTATGGATTTTTGTGAACCCCCTCCACAGACTCCCTTTTTCTATAAAAGTTGTAACTCATAGTTCAGCATTCAAGATTCAGGGCCCCAGGGTAACCTTGAGCCTCAAGAGTCCCAGGGTGAGTCTCAGCCTCAGCTCTGTCTTATCACATATGTCCCAGCACACCACAAATGCTCAGCCTTCTTCCTTGTTTTCTGCGCTGCTATCTTGATCATCCTCAAGACCTCGCTCAAATTCCCTTTGACTCTGAATCTTTTCCTAGTCCTATTACATGCAAAATTTGCTGCTTTTTTCATTTGTACTTCTGTGCTTCCAGTGGTGTTCTGAAGCTGGCTAATACTCACTTGTGAGACCAGGTTGTTAAATAAGCAAAAATTTTACAAGCCAGTTTTTTAATTTGTTGGGAGCTTTTAAGTTGGGAGTTTACAATTACCTGTGGTAGAAATATTTACACCATGGAAATTGGCAAATCACAATTTTTTTTCCCCTAGAGAACCAGTTTTCTAACACATCATTGCTTTGCACATACCTTTATCATAGTACATGTCTAATTTCACTCATTTTAATAATAAAGAATCCATCTGTCCCATGAAGTTCATGAACTCACTGAGGGCAGGGTAATGTTTAGTTTTATCATCTTGCAGAACCTAGGAAGACCTGCATACAGCAGGAGATCAATAAATAGGTTTTGAAATAGATCAAGTTGTGTTGACATACATTTGCCAAATTGTATTTACAATTTACGGTGATCTTTTTTTTTTCTTTTTTTATTCCATGATATTCTTGTTTCTCATTTCCAGAACTAACAAGATTTGGCTAAATAACATTCATTTTTATTGCCATTCTTAAATATTACAAAATAATTGGCTTTTTCAGTGTGGCAGTGATGTTGATTAGAATAGAAAACTCATAAGTGTATCTTTCTTTATTATATATAGATACAATTACCCTCATATCTTTACTTCTAATAGCTTTGCTTAATAAAAAATCCAAGGAGAGCCTCAGGAAGGCATAATATGATTTTAATATACTTTGCTTCAGAGAACCTCTGATGGTTAATTAAGAAACTTTCGTCTTTGAAGTAAAATTAGAAAAAAAACCTTGTTAACTAAAGGATGCAGGGTCAGTAATAAGACAGGTTTCCTTTTGAACATTCCATGTAATCAATCCTGGGAGACTTAAGACAATTATATTTTACAAAAAATACAGAGAAATAAGCACCAATGGGGGACGGCAAGTAGCTTTGGGCATTTCTTACAAAACGGTCTTAGGAAATGATCAATCCCTTCCTAATCAGAGTCATTTTACGAAATGACAAAAAACATTATTTACAAAGCCACAGAGTGAAGATTACAATCTGTAGATTAGGAGACCAGTTTCTAAATTTGAAAAGCTGTCATTTTTAGCCCCATTCTTCTAACTGAAAAGCAGTCAAAAAATAGAGCATTCATCCACACATGGGTTCATCAGTTTATCCACACATTCATTTCACGTGGGTGATAATGAAAAGTAAACAGGCACTGAATTTAGACCCACTTGGGTTATAATGCCAAACTCACACCTTACCTAGACAAGCATGTGTACCTCCATGAATTCACTTTTCTCATCTGCAAACAGATATAATGCTTACTTCATAAAGTTCTTATGAATATTAAAGAACAGGTTTTATATGAATAGTAGATGCTCAATAAATAGTATTTCCTTGGCCCCTGACTCTATTCATTCCTTATATTTTTTTCATGAACACTTGCTATGATGGTTAATTTTATGTGCCATTTTGAGTGGGCTAAGGAATGCCCTGATAGCTAGTAACACATTATTTCTATGCATTTCTATGAGGGTGTTTTTGGAAGTAGTTTGCATTCGATTTGTTAGACTGAATAAAGGAAATCTCCTTCACAAATGTGGATGGGTATTATCCAATTTGTTGAAGGCTCAAATAGATCAAAAAGGTAGAGGGAGGATAGATTTGCTCTTTCCGTTTGAGCTGGGACATCACCTTCTGCCCTGGAATATCAGTGCTCATGGTTCTCTGGCCTTTGGCCTGAGACTCATTTTCCATTGCTCCCTCTCCACCTTCTCACCCTGGATCTCAGCCCTTCAGACTCGGATTGACACCAATTTCCTTGTTTGCCAGTTTGCAGATAGAAGATAGTGGGACTTTTTAGCTTCTGTAATCATGTGAGCCAATTCTTGTTTTAAGTCTCCATTTATATATGCATATAAATATATACTATATAGAGATTTATATACATCTCTTATTTGTTCTGTTTCTCTGGAGAAGCCTGACTAGTCCTCTTACTGTACTTTTAACACACTAACCTCTTTTTTGAGACATTTTTAATCTGCCCTATAAAGTTGTCCACAGAAACCTGAAATTAGTAGATGACAACTTGTGGTAATGGACAGAGCACTGAAATGGGAGAAAAGAAAACTGCCTTTCTAACCCTAGATCTGCTGTTGTTTTATCGTGTGGATTTGGGCAAGTCCTATAAACTCTCTGACCCTAATTCATGCCATAGATCTGCATAAAATACTACCAAACACATTAAAAAATAAATCAGCTTAGATCTACACTGAAGTTTCTTACCAAGTGACAAGGGGGTTGGAGAGCGTGGCCCAAGAACTTCAACTCATTTATGCCAAGAGGAAAGGCTGCTAACACTTGGCCTGCTTCTGGTGGAGGCTTTTGTGAATGTCAAATGAAATTGTGTGTATATTATAAAATGTAATTGTGTATCAAAGCAATTTGTAACCTTTTGAAAATTGAAATGCATATTCACTTTGAATGAAACCATGAGAACATGTGCTGCTGCCTTCTCTGACTAGGACAAAGCAATGACTCAGTATTTCCCTTTGTGATTCAATTCTTGTAGGCGCTCAATAAAGGTATGATAAATAAATAGTGTATAAGCAACACAGAGACCTAGAAATTCAGAAAAGTGAGAGTTAGTGGTATGAACTTCATTGATTTAATGAATGTACAGCCAAATTTAAAAAATAAAAAGGGCTTGCAGAGGAAAAGAAAAAGTATCCAACAGACAGAGACCAGCCGGGACAAAGATTTGTGCAATTATAATGGTGACTATGCTTTGGGTAAGAGATAAAGTCCAGACTAAGTGCCTTCAACTGCCACTTGTGTGATCCTAATAAAAGTTTGCAAATAGATGTTATTGTTGTTATTTTTTCCATTTAAATGCAGGAAAGGTAATCAAATTGCCATAGTAAAAAAAAAATTGAGTGGTAGACTTTGAACTCAGGCCAATTAGACTGAAGATCAAAGAATGATCGAAGAATGATACACAGTGTAAATCCACTGAACTGATCAGAACTTGATCTTCGTCCTCATTGCAAAGTACCCTTTTGGCTTTCCCAGTCAGGGATGAAATTGCTCTTTCCCTGTCCCCTCTGCAGGGCCACCTTATTCAACAATTCAAATCTTGAGAGAATGGCTCCAATATTTGTTCAGATATGTAAACCAGGAACCTAAGAATCATTCTTGACCCCTCTTTGCTCCCCCATCCTCAAACCACCCTGAAACTCATTTACTTCACATTTGAGTCTGAAGTTTGGTGATTTAAGGTTGTATTTGGCTGGATGGCTTATCTGTTCTTCATTGAGCTCACTCGTGTTTCTTGAAGTCAACTGTTTGTTAGCTTAATGTAGAATGGCCTTGGCTGAGATGCCCAGGGTGACTTGGCTTTCTTCTGCCATGTGGCCCGTCCTCAGAATCTCAAACCCAGAGTTGGAAGCTCAGCTTGTGCTCCTGATCTCCAGCCCCATGTTACACCCTGAATCCTTTAAGCTTCAGTTTCCATCCACTGCATCTTCCCATATAGCCCCCGATACAGGCTTTTACACATTGTCCACCTGTCTGGGCACTTTTCTCTGCACACAGGCGGTTCATTGCCACTGCTCTTATAAATCTCACTCCATGTGTCACTTTCTCATAGAAGTTGACCTGGATAAATAATTCTCTGACAGGGTCTCCTGACACCAGTTACTCTCCTTAAATCCCTTGTCACAGCTACAATCTCAGGAATATTGTTATTTAGATAATTTCTGGTCTTTTGACTGGACAATATTATTTGTAGGTGGGAATCACATCTGCTTTTACTCACCCTTGTATTTCTCCAGTCTAGCTCAGTACCTGGCCATAAATATTGAAAGAGTGGCAAAATGAAGAAATGAACATGTGAAACTTACTTAGAATTTTTATTAAAAGACTGGATTACTTCTTTACTTGTTCCCAAGTCTCTCATCTTGCCTTGTATTCCTGAAATACGAATCTAACTAAGTTATTCCACAAACAAGATGCACAGGTGGCTCCTCATTGCCAATAGAAGAGCTCAAGCTCTTTATCAAGATCCACAAGGCCTCCCTGAGATGCCCCCGCCTGCTTCTCCTGCCTTTACCTGTATGTGTGTCCCCCAAACAGCACTGAGGCTCCCCACAGCAGCACTCACAGATTTCATAACACACCACATCTTTTCTTCATGCTTCTGTCTGTGCCACTCCCACTGACCTCTTCTACCTGGTGAACTTCAAGTCATCATTAGCTCTAACCACTGTCACTCTGAGAAGCGTTCTCTAATGTCCCACCACTGCCCCACACTGTGGGACACTTTGGTTCAAACACCTCCATTCTATGGCTCATCTCTTCCTATGTACTCCATTATACTGTCTGGTCCTCCTGCTTTATAGGGAGTTTGCACAGAGAAGGAACCACTGAAGCTGAGCTCATCCACATAGTAGATGCTTAATATTTGTCAGGCAGAAATATGCATGGAAAAAAGAAAAAAATGGATGGGTGGGGAAGGACCCATCAGCTTCAGGTTTAGGTTTAGGGATAAATATAGAGACAAAGAGAGAGAGAGAGAGAGACTGGTGACTCCAGAAAAAGGAAGAGCTTCAAACTCGGAAAGCTTAGGTTATATCAATCAAAAATCCATTCAAAACTGTCCTCCCCCTCTTCCTACTTTATAGATTAGGAGAAAAACTAAAATTACTGACTTTCTGGGTCAGATACAGATGTGATGGTCACCTACTATTTAAATGGTAATCTGCCTGAAATGCTCTGTGAGGGTAGAGAGGTTGTCATTCTGGCTAGTGATTAGGTGTGGTGACAGACACCTACGCTTTGGATCTAGACGCCCGTGGTTCTAAGTTCTGGGTCTGTTCTTTATTAGCTGGATGACCTTGGACAATCTCTCCTCACTTGATGTTCCTTCTCTCTAAAATGGATATAATATTGTATATCCAGCAAGGCTTTGATAAGGATTAAAATACCTTGTGGCCGTGAATACTCATACTCATGCTATTCAATGAGTATTAATGTATTTCCATCTTCCCTTCCCTTATCCATTTTTCAGGGAAATTAAGTCATATGATGATTGTACTTGGGAGGAGGATGCTTTTTGCCTCTCTGGACCAAGTTTGGTATCAGTGACCACCTCCTCCTCCCCTTTCATCTATCAGAAGAGTTTATGTCAGTATTTCCTGGTTTGCATTTTCTTTTTACTGTGCTTCTAAAGAGAACTTTTTCTATGAGTAAGGGGATGAAAAAAAAAGATGTCAACATCCATTTTGTCAGAAACAGAAAGAAGACCTTTGAATTCCATTTTCTTCCAGACAGCTGATTCAGCAGCTCCTTCCCTTCTCTATCCCAACTCTATTTCTGTTTTCCTTTTTCCTTCACTGTCCTCATTATCCACAACATATCTCTGTCAGCAACTTTATCCTCCCCTTTTAAATAAAAACTGCCCTTTTAATCTCTTTTACTACCAATGATTTCCTGCCAATCTGAGTAAGGTTTCTCTGTTGGGCTTGAGATGTCACACTAGGACTAGTGAAGCAATTCTTTTTTTATTTTTTATTGTTGAATCATAGCTGAGTACATTAGTGCAATCAAGGGGTACAATGTGCTGGTTTCGTATACAATCTGAAAGATTTTCATCAAACTTTTTGACATAGCCATCATGTCATTTTCTTAGTTATTGTATGAACACATTTGTATTCTGCATTTAGTAAGTTTCACCTGAACCCATGTAAGGTGCACCATAGGTGTGGCCCCACCATTTACCTTCCCTCCACCAATCCTCTCCTCTCCCTTGCTACTTTCCCCATATTCTTATGCTATAATTGGGTTATAG
Organism: Arctocebus calabarensis; assembly: GCA_963573935.1. Lineage (NCBI taxonomy): Eukaryota > Metazoa > Chordata > Mammalia > Primates > Lorisidae > Arctocebus > Arctocebus calabarensis. The sequence continues at coordinate 219 of CAUYON010182976.1, read as the reverse complement.
CCTTCATATGAAAGCTATAAATTAGCTTCAGAGTAGGACAGAGTACATTGGATACTTTTTCTTCCATTCTTGAGATACTTTGCTAAGAAGAATATGTTCCAGCTCCATCCATGTAAACATGATCATTATTTCATCTTTGACAAGCCAATTAAAAACATTCAGTGGGGAAAAGACTCCCTATTTAACAAATGGTGCTGGGTGAACTGGCTAGCGACCTGT
>CAUYON010182967.1:0-19683 GCA_963573935.1 Arctocebus calabarensis | reverse complement strand
TTAAGCGATTCTCTTGCCTCAGCCTCCCTAGTAGCTGGGACTACAGGTGCCCGCCACAGCGCCCAGCTATTTTTTTGTTTTTGCAGTTCGGCCGAGGCCGGGCTTGAACCCGCCACCTTCGGTATATGGGGCCGGCGCCCTACTCGCTGAGCCACAGGAGCCGCCCAAGTGTAATGATTTTAAAAAGTCACACTTCGGAAGAAATTTAGGGGAGGTAAGATTAGAATTATAGCAAAAGTCCCATAATGCTCCTCTGGTGTAGATAGCACTCTGCTTTTGAACAGAGGCGAAGCTTTCTTTTTTGCGGGAGAGTAGACTGGGCTGGCCTTGGACGTGTGTGTCTTTGGTGTCCTCAATGCTTCCTTTCCATCCTGTGATGACAAGGTTCCCTATCACACACCCCAAGCCTGTCCTATGTCTCCTGGATCTCCACACCTTTCCTAACTCCATTTTCCCTTCAAAACACTTCTTTCAGAAGCAGATAATCCAAAAGGCAAATTAATTTGTTATATAGTTCGAAGTTAATAAAGGTTGGTTAACCAAAGTGTTCAACCTGGAGCTTCTTCTTCCCCAGCAAGTGTGGCACTGTGGAACCATTCTACTCAGACGTAGGTTCTGTGCTTGCTCGAAGAGGTGAAGTGGCAAATGGATTTTTCTGATCAAGGGTGAGCATAATGGTAGAAATTTCATTATCAATCATGTTATCTTTCAGCTTTATTGCTGTATAAATGACAAATAAAAATTGTGTACATTTAATATTCACAATGTGATGCCTTGGTATATGTGTACATTGTGAAATGATTACCATAGTTAAGCTAATTAACATATCAATCACATCACAGACTTACTTTCTGTGTATGTCCATGTGTGTGTTTGATGAGAATAGTTAATAATTACTCATTTGGCAATAAAATATTAAGAACACACTATATCATTATTAACTACACCATGCTGTCCAGTAGGTCTGCAGAACCTACACAACTTATGCAAGTTTGTAGCCCTTAACTAACTTGCACCCACTGATAACCACCCTTCCACTCTGTTTCTATGAGTTTGATATTTTTATTCCACATTTAAGTGAGATCATATAGTATTTGTCTTTCTGTGTCCGGCATATTTAATTTACCATAAGATCCTCTAGGTTCAAATGGCAGGATTTTCTTCTTTTTTAAGCTGAATAATATTCCATTATGTATACATATATACACCATATTTTCTTTATTCATTCATTGATGGACACTTGGGTTAGTTCTATATCTTGGCTCTTGTAAATAATGCCACAATGAATATGAGAGTGCAGATGTCCTTTTGAGATAGGCATTTTATTTTCCTGGGATATACCCATATATCCAGGTGTAAGATTGCTGGATCATATGACAGTTCTATTTTTGATGAGCCTCCAGTGTGATTTATTTTAAATTAGACGGTAAATCTGTGCATCTAATAGCAGAGGTATGCCTTGAGTCTCTTTCCTATGACTAAATCATGCTACTTTGTACACACATTGTTGTTTAACCCTTTGAGCTGTAAGTCCTTTAAGGCCTTTTAGACCTCACACAGTTTCTTCCATGCATTAGAAATTAATTACTCAGTTTCATGAAAAGAGAAACATTTAAAAATTATTAATTAACAGTTCAGGTGAATATTTATCAGCATAAACTTATTTTCTGTTATGTTAGAAAACATACTTAGTTTGAGATGTGATGAGGCATAGCATATGAGGCAAAGGAAAAATAATCATTTTATGTTTATAATTTCATGGATTATAAACAATGCAGGGATAACCTTGCCTGAAATACTTTTTAAATGGCTTCTTAAGATTATTGTTTTTCACTCATTTAGTAGCTACTCTTATGCTGAGATACATTTCAAGAAGGTGCTGTAATGACAGACAAAATGGAAAAGGAAATAAACTCTTCCCAGATTCTTCATGAGGCCCAAGAAGTAGTTCACAAAGAGTGGAATTTGGATTTGGTATAAACATAGTTTATATCTAACAATGATACCACACTAGAAAAAGCAGCTTTCTTGAAGAAGTGAAACTTACACAAAGCATGAGCTGACCGACTCCAGGCTTCCTGCATCACAGGACAACCTGCACAGACCCTTCCCTTCGAATATAGAAAGAATGAAGCTCAGAACGCACTCAAGTGTGCAGGGAGGTACTGAACGTTTCATTTTCCAAATGACCACTAGAGGGAGTATAACATCATAAATATTTCATTTGTTACCTTGCTTCTGGTAAGCCAGCAAGAGTGCAAATACCAAGAATTTATTTTCAGACTAATATTTTTCTCATTGACATCTTATTGAATAGTATGAAAATAACAGAAAGATTGTGCCAAGAAAATCACTATAGTATATAATATATAACATTAATATTTTTATGTTTAAATGTGAAAAGTATTGAATTTAAAATTGTATGGAAATAAGTAAGATCAATTATTTGCACCAAACAATGTACAGCATCTTGGGATATGGGTAAACCCCACCAGATTTTTTATGGTCTAGTGTTGTTATTGTTGTTTTATTTGCCATGGTCACAATTGATATATTTACCTATTTGTCTGTCATTTTCTGTTACAGTATTCCCAGACACTTAAAATTAATAGTTTCACTGGGCAACTGTTTGGTTATATAGCAGCAAAAATCAAATGCTTAATTGTTAAGTTTATAAAAAATCTGCCTTAAGAAAAATAAAAAAATGGGTATTCCTCAGGGGTAAAAAACACTCATTCTCGAATGGGTGGTCTGAATTATAACTCATTTTCTTTCATATTTCCATTAAAATTTTATATGTTTGTTCTGTAAATAATTTGAAATATGGTCAAATCATGACTTAAGTCTTCAAGTTCTATTTTACATTGTACTTTTTATATTTGACTATTTGGAGAAAAATTAAAAATAACTATATACTCTAAAACATTGAGCAATGAAACACTATTTAAGATGTACTAAAGTAAAATTTTCATTAAAAATTATGTTACTTACTTTTTATGTGGTAAAATACATTTTAAGTTGAACATATATATTTTTCATAAAGGAAAAAGACACGTGTGTATTTTGAATTTATTTTTAATAAAAACTTAATTTCTTAAGATATTCTTTAAATATCTTGACTATTTAAGAACCGTTTCTAACAGATTTTAGATTTTTAGTTACCTATTGTTAGCATCAATGGCCACACAAGTTTTCCCCTAATTCCTTCAGTTTGCTGAAAATTGTTTCTTCTCTTTAAAGGAAAGTATTTTCTTTCTTTTTTCCATTGCAGTGACTCAAATACACCACTTTGCGACTGATTTGCTGCAATGGAAACCTCTAGGTATTTCGATTGCACGTTGCCTGTTAATAAGTGATTGGGATAGCGCTGATCCTGTGACCTGATTTTTCCCTTCTTTCTCACATCTGCCTCTTCTTCCCTCCATGTTTCTAGGACCAGATCGGCACCTCCATTTCTCCCATTTGTAACTAAAACCATGTCTTCGACCTCAAAAGCCAGGCTTTGTTATCATGCTTTCTTCATATTGAGAAAAATTTGGTATGAAATGAGTATATATTGATTGTAAATAATGAAAAATATGTAAATAGCACTAAAGGGTAAAAAATATCAAAAGCAAACAACTCTCATGGCAAAAAATACAAAGATTAAAGTTAAACAAATATGTTTTCTCTTTCCTTTAGCTGTTGCTCTCTCTCTGTGCAGTTTGAATCTTTCCAGATATTGTCTAGCACGTGCAATCTTGTATATATACAAATTGTTATACATACATATTTCTTTCATTTTTTTTACAAAAATGGAGTCATGCAAAAATATTCTTCAGTGAGTTGCCTTTTCTACTAGCAATGTATTTATTTTTAAGATGTTTATGTCAGTACAAACAAGATTACTTCATTTTTTACAATTGCCTAAAATCACATATTTTACTTAGACCGTAGGTTCCTACTGGTAGACATTCATATTGTTTCCAGTATTTCATTCTGCTACAGTGCAGAAACTTGAATAAATATCTTTGGGATTGTCTGAATTTCCTATGTTTTTATAAGTAAAATCCTACAGGTAACTGAAAACACAGCTGGCTTGTTATTAGTTACATTGTATCCATGGCCTGACTATTTGCACAAAGCTTTTAAGATGTTGGTGTATTATGTTGTTTAGTATCTCTGACAGATACTTACTTCTATCAATAAAACATGTTGGTTGCCAAAAATCAGATTTCAAAACAAAAAGGGCCCTTTTTCTGAGTGTATCTCTGCTTCAAAGTGAAAGAAAATCATTTGTCTCCATAATTCTGGTGGAAAACATAAAAGATTGGAGGGAAAAATTCCCTCACTGAATTACCAGAATCACTCAGACTTTACATCAGGTTTATTGAATATGAGATTAATTATTGGATGTTAAAAATTTTGTTCTTACTTAAATGGCAAGCACAAAGTAGTTAGGTAAAAATGTAATAGGCATACACTCTAGAGTACTCTGTAGTAATTGAAAGCAACAAATTAAGACAAAATAACATTGAATATATTATGATTAAAGGTAATAAATATAATGAATCAAAATCTTTATAAATCAAACCTTGTTGATTGTTAGGTTGTAAATCAATACACTTTATATTAAATTACACACAAAATGCTACATATTATATAAGAATTCATAGTACTTCAAGGATTTCAAATGCATCACAATTGTTCCAGAGGGGAAAGTGAATGGTATTGGGGGATAGACAAAAAAGACAATAACAGAAAATAAAACACACACATACACACACAAAATAAGCATTTAGATGGTGTTCGTATGTTTTTCAGGGACGCTGAGGTGTCTTTTTTGAAGGCTTGAATGGTTCCTTTCCCTAGAATGTTTTCTAGATTGTCTGTTCTGAGAAGCTTTATCTTTCTGTCAAACTGACATTTGTTTGAATGGGCAGAAAAGATGCAATGCTAACATTCTTCAAAAGCAGAGATGTGTGTTAGAATCTCATCACACCCTGTGGAAATGAATGATGATGTGCTTTGAAGACAGCTACAGTTGGGAGTTACTTGTGTTCTGGGTCCTTCTGAGACATTGTTCATGACGGTTAAATTCCTGTAAACAGGAGAGGCATGCGATTATATTAAAGCTTTCTAGTTACATGATCTCAAAGCAAAGCATCAGAAGAACCCTCCTTCCAGGCTATCCGAAGAGATGTCCCAAGAGCTGGGAGGTAAACCGAGAGTGGATAACACTGCCAGGAGGCCAGGACCAGAGCTGACAGGAACTGAAGCCTGCACTTTGAGGCTTCAAATAAACAGTTTTAGCTGTTGATAAATACCAACAGCTAAAACTTACATAGCGCTTACTTTGTGTCAGACAGGCATAGTTCTAAACACTTTATGCATGATAATCCTTCAATCTTCACAACAAAGCTTTGAGGTTATGGATTCAGAAAACACAAAGCAGAGAAGTTAAGTAATTGATAAATGGTGAAACTAGAATTAAAATCCAGAAAGCCTGCTAAAGAGTGTAGATTCTTACCCAGTACTGTCTCTTTGAGGAGGATTAGGAGAGATACGGGGTGAGTTAATGCATACAATCTGCTTAGTGTGTTAGGTTTCAATGGCTTTTCAGAGGCATTGCAGGGTTGAATCCAAGGATCTGAAAGGAAGTCCTGGCAATCTGTGGATGGTGGGGTCGGGAAAAGAGTTGGAAGAAATTCCTAGAGGTGCCCTTCTGTGGAGGCAGGAACTCTGAGAGCCCTTCAGTCTATTTATCTATTCCCAAGGTTTCAATCCATTGCATTACTGGGGCTATGGAGCAAATTTCAGAATAATAAGGTGACAGTGTGCAGGCAGCCAAATGGGGGTTCTTGTAACGTGAAGCTTTTTGTTTTGGTGAGGTTGGTGGCCCTCTCTGTGTCTCTTTTCTGGATGAATAAAAAAACTCCAAACATCGTGAGCCGGATGTTTGAAAGTTTTTAAACCTTGTAATTTTGTAAATTGTCTGTTCCTGGCCCCTTCGCCACACTTCCACCCCAGCTGAATGTCATAATGTTCTTGATTTCTGTTGACTTTTGAATGAAGAAAGTGTGGTTTGAGTTTGTTTTTTCAGCAAGGTGATGGCAAAAGAATATTTATGGTGTTGAGGAATTTTAATTTTCTCTCAGACATCTAGGATGTATAGTATATTTCAAATCCTGCTCTCCAGGATATCTCCCTTCTGCTGAGATAATAAAATTGATCAGATGTTTTGAGGTTAAATAAACTGTTGTAATAATCTGGCAGCTGCCTGCTGGTTGCGGTTTTCAAAAGCAATTACTCACTCTGGAGTCAACTTTGAACTCTATATTTTAATTGAAAAAGCTAATTGTAGGCCTATTGCTCCTGATTTAGCATTTGATTTGGCAGATTAGGAAGTAAAAAGACTTGCATAGGGGAGGGGAGAGAAGAGGAAGAGAAAGTAAGCACAAGTGTTGCTGAGCTGAAATTCCTGTTTATATGTGAGTGTTTTCACACACGGTACATTGTACGCTAACTGGAGAGAGTGCAGTTGGACTAAACAGTCTCTGTGGCAGCCCTCCGGGGCTGCTCTGCAAAATCTTCTTTTCTGGCTTATTTGCAGTCAGTCTCTGTCTCTCTCTCTCTCTCTTTCTCTCTCTCTCTCTCTCTCTCTCTCTCTCTCTCTCTCTCTCTCACACACACACACACGCAGCAGAGAGATGCTGCAAACATTAGTTTCTTAACTTTACTTCAAATCTGAGATTTCAGTGAAGTGTTTTTAAGAATGTTGTTAAATCACGATTATATGTCTGATGAGGAGCTTATTTCTTAAAATCTTGGAGATGCTAATAGGTTAATAGAAATAGCTGTTCACTCTCAACAAAACACATCTATGATTTTATTGACATTCAGAGAGAGACGGGAATTGTTCATTTGCATGCCCTAAAAAACAAAAACATCAAGCTTCTGTTGGGATCATTAACTGTCTTCATGGTTAGGAAGAAAAACCAGCTACACCCCGGTTTTCCATCCATGATAAATAGTAGCATCCTTAAAATGGCCAGAAAATAGCTCTCAGAACTGAACTGGGAAGTGTGAGTGTATTTCTGTAGTGTTGTCCTTATCTAAAAAGAAACTTAGTCCTCTCAGCTTTACTAAGCACAGCACAGATAACTCTGTGCATTTTAGAAATACAGTCATTAAATTAAAAAATATAGATGTGTATGTATATATATGACTTCTTCAGACTTCAAGCTCTAAGATCAATTGGCAAACCATGCTGGGAATTTCCTGTGAATCTGATAAAATGTTTATTGTCTACATTAGAGCTGAAGTGAATGGCCTGAATATATAAAATACTAGTTCATTATTATTTGGAAATCCAATTTATTTTTAAACTTTTTGTGGAATGCAGCATTGGCTCATCACATTTCTGCTGATAATTTCGTTGACCTCACAAATATAATTTAATTGCTATGCATCAGCTATCTGATCTGTAAAAATGAGATAAATATTCTTCCCACACACTTTGCCCTCAAAGCTCCTCTGTTGAAACAATAAGCAGGGTGGTGATGTATGAATCTGAACAAGGCTTCAGAATCCAGTGTCCTCTTTGTTATCAAAGAGTGGCCAAGATTGATTTGGTGTTTCAGTATCAAATTTGAAGATATTATAGTTAATGAAGAAAAGAAACATCTGTGTGGATGTTATGAGAAGGATTCTGAAACATGGATATCAGCGGAAGTGTGAGCTGCCTGCTACTTGATTTCTAGGGCTATTTTTGTGATCCCAATATCCATAGAGGCCCTCAAGTAAAAATGACTTGTGAAAAGGAAAAGGAAGAGAACTTAATATATGAAGACTTAAATTAGAGACACTCCTTTCACAATCTTTTCTCAAAAAATTTTTGTATGTAATTTTTACTCATAGGTTTCTCTGTAGTTCTGGAAAAATTTGTTGACTTGGAATGTAGGGAGAAAAATGGCTTCTGTGCTAAGATTTTAAAAACTCAATGTTTTTCTTGAGAGGGAGGTTGAAGAAAAAGTTAAGTTTTTAGATAATATTATGTGGCAGAATTTAGAGATGATTAAAACTTTAGTTGCAGGCAATCTTTGGATTTGAAGAAAGAGAAAATACTTGCCTACACACGATTTTTAAAAAAATGCTATGAAATTATTGAGGTAAATAGAGTTGTACCCTTTGAATGGTCTTAGAATATAGCACTGACATGTTTGAAATGGTAATTCTAGAGTCTGAATTTCAAAAACAAAACCAGACCTTAAGCCTCTCTCAGAGCTGGCTCTGAGAACAAAATACGGAATCACACCTCAGGGATGTTTCTTACTTTTAACTTTGGACAAATTACAAAATCTTGATAAATCCCGTGTCCTCATTTGTAAAATACGAAGAAGATAATAATACTATCTTTGCAGGGTATGGTCAAGATTAAATGAGCTACTATTAACCAATATAAAACTACCCAGTATGTACTCGTGGATACTATTCCTTTACACAGTATCTATATTTTTATAAGTAATGATAACTGAGTTGAATTATGGAAATCAAAACATAGTCATATTTGATATGAAAAAATGAAATTTCAATTTTCAGAAAACCCAAGAACAACAATTAAATAAATCCAAAATTTATATTTAGGTATAGGGATAGATTTCAGTTGTTGATGCTTCTAGAGAAGGAAAAGTGAAGATTGAGAAGAAACTGTAGATGAAGGAATTCTTGTACCCTATTAACTTACCTTATTAGCGTACCCTATTATGATTAAACTATAATCAGAAAAATACACAGGTAAAAATAACATCTTGTCTTAAGGTAATTGCCATATATTATTTCTATGCAATATATGTTGTTTTAGATTAAATTAATGGGAAATTTATTCCTTTTCAAGGAAGATGAAAGAAAGGATCAGAATTGCGCTGTTGACATAAATGAAAATCCTATCACTACTAATGGTTGTTGGAGTTTTGTTAGCCTGTAGTCTAAATTTCTACCTATCCTTTTCTATTGCTTGTCATCCAGACATGCAACATCTCCCCACCAATTCTCTAATGTTACTTGACCTTTTCCCCCACTGAAAAGATGTGTGTGTGTCCCTTGGGAGACTCCGTAGCATGGCACCCTGGTCCCTGGCTCTACCTGTGCCTGTGGTAGGATCTGGTTCACTGAGAGTGCTAGCAGGGCAGAAGCATGACTTTCAGCGTCTCGGGTTACTCGGTTCATCTGCTCTCTGCTCTCGTGGAGGTTTGATTATGAAGACTGCAGTTTGCTTTGCAGACATCCACTTGACTGTTATTGAGATAATTTGCTGCAAAGAAACTCTGGCTACTGCTCAGGTGGAACAGCTTTCTTTCCATAAGGTTTCACTTTACTGGAGGTGAGATCCAAAAACAGCTTTTTTAATGGGAGAAGGAGGAATTCTCCAAGATGACTTGCTAGGATTCCTTTGTTCAATCTATTTTCTTTCATTTTGACTGGAGTGAGGGACATCAGATAGGATTCTTGTTTCCCCCTGCATGCTTCTCGTCAGCTATCTTGCCTTTCACAGTCTGACTACACAGGGACGTTTACGGCCTTCCACTGGAGTCTGCCAGGCCTAGGTGTTATGCGCCATACCGCCAGGGATCATTACCATATGGTATTTTAGGAGAGGACACAGTTCATTTCAATGCAATTCAAATGAGCAGATTTCTTTTCTTTATTACACCATTGCATTTGGCGGCAATCCACCAGAGGCAAAGCCTAACTCTCAAAGGAATACTCTGCCCACTCTGTCCATTTAACAGGACATTTGGCTCAAAAATCTAGTCGGTTGATCACACATGTGCAACAGATGTGTGAGCATGCGTAGCAAAAATAAAAAATAAAAAATCCCAGCAGTGTACTGTGGGAAATGTAGCAGAACTACTGGAAAACAGGGACACAAAAAAACTAAAACTAAAACTTTGGTACTAAAACTTTGATAGTTGTTGCAAGGGCAATGCTTCTTATTAATCTTTCCTTCCTTTCTTTGGAGGAAAAGATATAGGTTTCCATTATTGTTTTGCAGTGATTATTCATATAATGCCAGTGAGGAAACTTGGTTCATTTTCACAGACCTCACCTTAGACAGATATAATTCTAAATTTTTTGACCAGACTTTCTTGGGCCCCTGCCTCTCAGGAACTGAGTGTTGGCACACTTCCACTGAAAAAAACACCCATTTACAAGAGAGGATATCAGAAATATACATCCTTTCATCCGTGCCCCACAGTCTTACATGGAAAGAGAGAGGGCCAGCTGTTTTTCTCATGGTGAATAAGGGTTACTTGGGGAAATCTCTCTTCCTGTTTTTATATGGACAACTAAATTGTTGCATAGCCAGTTAATTTTGGTTAGGTCAATAGCACAAGGTTAATTATTGGAACCTTCCTCTTGTACCTCTGTGAAAGTAAAATATTAATAGAAAATAAAAGAAGAAAATAAAATACAGGGACTTATTCTAGAAGTTCTGTTTATGAGGGAAATAATTTGTTTTTATTATATTTAAAAATATTTTACTTACTCATCTTTTTCTTCTATGAAATAGTGGAAGGAAATTTTGAAAAACTGAGTGATGTGAACTTAATCAGATTCAGAAAGGATTCTATAATATGTTGACTTATTTAGAAATAAATATATCACTTTTATTTTATAATGTGAACATGTTTGAAAAGCTAAAACAACTGGATAAACCTTGAGATAACTATGTAATTATGTTTTCTTGGTCTCTGTGATGCCTCAGTTTGGCTTGGATTATTTTCCATCTTTTTTAAAGGTATGCTATGATATTACATCCTCTTTTTAAACTTGGATTTAATTAATGCAACAAAGGGCATGTGATTTCCTTTAATATACTACAGTATATTGTTAGCCAGCTGCATACTGTCATATAATTTTAGGATAAAACAACAACATCAATGTTGATATATTTCACTTCTGTCCTTTGGATTTGGTCAGTATTACATATGGAAGGAGAAACCCACCCTCTATTGTTATCAAGATGGTTTTTCATTCATATCCTTGTTGCTCTTAATAAATGTCTCAAAGAAAAATATTCTGCAGCAACCACTCATAAAGAAGCAGAAAATGGCAAAACCACAGCATAGAAGGAAACCTATGTGAAAACAGTGGTTGTGTCTTCCTGGATACAGAAAACAAATAGAGCTTTTGAAAGAGCTTGCCAATACATGCCTGCCAAATAAAATATTGTTTTATGAAGTCAGGAAAAAACTAATTTTAAAGGTTATTGTAGGTTATTTGTGGTCACTTCTGGTGTGCATACAGCATGATGTCATCTGAACTCTTCTCTATTTATACTTCAGTCTTAGAGGTCTTTTGTCTAAGACTCCCTCTCGGCTACTAGAGGCATCTTAAATACTCTTATTATTCAATACTCATAAAAATCTAGACTGAAAAAAAGTAGAGTAGATGGAAAAAATTCCAGCCAAGTCCAGACAAGAAATCATTCAGCCAGATTCATCTTCTGAAATCATACCACACTGTAGACATCTTCTCGGGACACATTTGCTGGAGGACTTGAATAACTGGCAAGTAGCCATGTGTCCAAATGGCTGTACTGGTAAATTATTGCCCTTTGAGTGAGGGGGTAGGTGGGACCTCTGCCAGAGACATCTCTTCTGAGGAAGGGGAGCAGGGCATTTCTGGGCAGTGTAGTTTCTTTCTCCTTCAGAGTGGACGCTGCCTATACCTCCAGGCATCATTCAGTTTGCCTACGTGATCTCTTGCAGCAAATTCTCTTCATCCTTGTAGCAGGGTTGATTTTTTTTTTCGTCTGTGCAATTTTTTTTTTAACTTGGAAAACCCCTTTTTGTTGAGGTAGTTCTCAGTGAACTAGGAAATGTCAAATAAACACTGGTTGAAAATGGACTTGAAGGCCACTGAGATGTTAGCAATTGGAAATGGAGAAAGCGGAGGAGTCTCTTGAGGCGAAAAAGCAAAACTCCAGCACTTGGATATTAGAAAGAGCATTTAGTTTTACTGAACTGTAACAAAATTGTATGTTTATAGTGTAAAAAACAGAACTTCAGAATTCACATTCAGATATTAAGCTGGCATCATTTGAATCATGTTTAAAAAATGTTTTCTGAGCATTTTGATGTGCCAGACATATTGTTGCTAGAAAACAGGGAAAAAAATGAAGTTGTTGAATACAGGAGAAGGCATTAAGTGCTAAGGAGGAAAGTGAAACAGGGAAGGAGGATATGGGGAGGGAAGGAGGCTTTGGAGAGGGAAGGAGGCTTTGGAGTGCTGGGATGATGGAGTTGCAATTTTGAATTCGGTGATCTGGTGACACTTCACTAAGAACGTTAAATTTAAGCAACATGAAAAGTCCTGGAAGGAGTGAACCCTACTGCAACCTTTAGGAGGGCATTGCAAGAAGGGGAAAAGTAAATGAAAAATCCGTGAGCCCAGGAGGCATGTGGTGGGTTGGAGGAAGTGCACTCAGGGCGCCATGCACAGCACAGAAAGGTATTTGCCTGCACGTGCCTCGTACACGCACTGTGTAGGCACTTCTCTGCCCTCCAGCAATGGAGGTGTTTAGAATGCCTGGGGAATTTAGGACAGATCCTTTTTCAATGGCAATGGATGTACAGGGGTGCTATTCACAATTAGGATTTAGGTAAACTTTTGAAAATCTGCTCTTTGCATGACAATGGACAGCTTCAGCAAACCCAGTGAATTGAAAGATGATTCTGGAGTCACTGCCCTAAGTCAGCCATTGTCAGGTTACATCACATGCTGATGTGTTTGTGGTTATTTGATCATTATAGTGATTATATTGTGCTAATGTTTTACAGCATATTAAGCACTCCAAACCTATAAACAGATTTTTATCATGAAGTTGGCAATGATTCCTCACTTGATCCTTTCTTTGGGGAAAACCTGGCCAGTGAGAATATTTCTTCATCCCTCTTTTCATAGCTTTGACAGTGATATGAAACTCAAGATTCATTCAATTTTGATGAAGTAAAAGCTATAGGGAATACACAGGATAGGACGTAGGGATACGCAGTGAGTCAGCAAACAAGATACAGGAAAATCAAAACTAGAATATTAGTTTTCACTTTAGAGTAATTCTTTTCTACAATAAATGCTTGTCCACCAACTTGGGATAATTTTTGGAAGCTGTGATTTGGGGTCTCCATGTTTCTAGGTTGTGATGGGAGTAATCTCTTGAAAAGAAAATAGGAAAAACTGAATTAAACCTAGCAATAGGAAGACAAGATTGGTACTCTCCTTTTTTCCACTTTTAATTGCCGTAGGAAGAGGATACATCCTGGGCCCCTGACGAGGTTAGTGTGTTGCCATATGTCATCCCTGCTTCTATGTGAAGGCAGGGAAAATAAAGTGTTTTTTTTTGTTTTTTTGTTTTTTTTTCATCCAAGATTTTCTTCATTTATAAAGCCTGAAAGGATGACAAACGGAGTATACTTTGTGCGAGGTTAACCTTGGACAGAATGAGAATGACTGGGGGCGGGGGGCGGGGGGGTCAGGTCCCTGCTGGCTAGTTCTGTCACTGAGTTGACATTGGTTCACTGAGCGGAGCCTCAGACCTACAACACTGCTGTGTTTCTTTAGATGTGTTCACATTAAGGGCAGTGCTGCTCAGAAGGCTGAAAAGCCATCTGTGCTACTCCGGGGATCTCTAAATTCCCGGTGTGGTCTGGCTGCAGGTTAGCTGATGACCCCAGGGACTCTCCTCCAGTACTGATCCTGACAGCTCAGCTCACTTACCATGATGATTATAAAATACTTTACAAGCTACGGATCCTGCAGTTCATCTCTGGGGTTGATTTAGATTCTCTTCATGCGAAGGAAGATGGGCATCATTATCTGTCATGATAATGACATAGCATATCTTGACACAGGAATAAAAGTTGTACTTTGTAGAGGATATAAGATGAGGCTGTGGTATCTACTGGTTACAGTACCTGAATGATAGAAGTTCTGGATAAGTCATTTTATTTTGATGTTATGTTATTTATTGCTTTTTAAATTTTTAATCTCATATCAATATGACATTTCTTATAATTAGGTTAGATTAATTTATTATTTATTCATGTATTTAGGTGAAAGTGGTTCATTCAAACAGGAAAAAGATCACCCAGTGGTTGAGGACTATACTGAATCGGACTTCTCTGACCCACTTCTCTTTTTTTTTTTTTAAGGCTGGGGCTGGGTTTGAACCCACCACCTCTGGCATATGGGGCCAGCGCCCTATCCCTTTGAGCCACAGGCGCCACCCCAAGTTCTCTTTCTATGCACAGTCCTATTTCAAAGAGACAGCCACTTGTAACTTAAACTTTTTTGTTCTGCTACTCATTTCTTCAAAACTCCAAATAATATCAGTATATCAATGTTCTTGATTTATGAAATATTAACTCTGAAGTTTCCAATCTGACAGACGGTACTATAGTCTATTAATATTACCATAGACATTTTGTCTGAAATATTGTGATAAAATTTGGACAATTATAGTATTGTCTTTCTTTTTTTTTAGTTATATCAATAGTTAAAACTATTAGCTCTTTCTAAATTTCTCAAACACAATTTCTTGTAATTTCCAGTGATTAAAAAATGAGAATATTCATACTATTTACTTTCTCTTCTGTCTCTCCTTTCTCCTTCCATGTCCTAACTGTTCATTTGTAGCTTTATTTTTACATTTTCAAAATTTGTAAGATGTACATTCTGTGCTAGAGTCCTAATCACAGAATGCTGATAATTTCATTTACTAGCTTACTTAATAATATAATCTTGAAAGTTTAAATACTTATATATTATGATTATTGTAAATAATAATTACAAAAGCCAAAAATTATGCTGGAAATATATTCCTTCATTTAATTGTAAAAACGGTTAAATGTCACGCTATAGCACTTACAAGAAAAAAGTTCTGAAACAATCTTGTAGGAATTACTTTTTCTCAGTTCAAAAATAGCTTAGTACTTAATTTTTCTTATTTCATTGCTTTTCTGTAATTTTAAAGTTTTTTTCTTAAAATTATTATAACATTTCTTTTTTCTATTGAGAGGCAAAAGATATATTTATGTCTTATTATTAATTTTTATCTGCTATTCACTTTTCTTTCCAGTTACATATTTATGTATTTATTTTAAAAGGACTTCAAGGAACACAGAATTAAATTAATTATAATTCTTGGTTTATGACACTCTGTATTATCCATATAATGAAGCCTCACAACAATAATCAAGGATTAGAAGACTAACAAAAGTTATATTTGCTTTTAAATCTTATAAACAGGAGATCATGCTATATGTAATCTTTTGAGATTAGCTATTTTCCTTAACATTATGTTCTACTTTGACACATGTGGCTTTGGTTAACTTATTTTTACTACAGTATAATTCTCCCTTGTATGAATATAGTATAATTTGTCATCCTGGTGATATATACTTAATAGTTTCATTATTTTATATTACAAAGAGTGTTAAAATGAATTTTGTTACATATGTTTCATGGTTCATACATATAAAAGTTAACTTGAATGTGCTCATATGGTAAAACTGTTATGCTTTAAAGCATATAGTTATCTGATTTCAAAAGATAATGCCAAATGTTTTATAGTGTGGTGCAATCAAAAGGTACTTCCACCAATAATGCACAAAAGATTGTATTTAGCCACATATCCTCCAGTGCTTGGTATTCAATGGTTTCTTCATTTTTGTCATTTGAATAGTTTCCAAATGGACTCATAGTAAGAGATTGAGTTGATTTTGCCTGATTATCTTTTTTGCCTATGGTTTAAAAATACTAGTTTTGTTGAAGTATAATTCCATAGAGTTTAGTTGTCAATTTTAAAAGCACAGATTGATGAGTTTGGAAACATGAGTATAGTAATATAATTGCTACCACATCAAAATATAAAAATTTCTATCTCTCTGAAACTTCCATTTTCTCATGCTGCTTTGTTATCAGCCCTTTCTCCGCTCCAACGACTGGGAAAAAACTGCTCTTTTTGTCACTACAGCTTTATCTTTTCTAAAATTTCATACACACGGCATCATGAAGCAGGTAGTCTTTTACACCTGCTACTTTCACTTACCAGAATGAGTTTGAGTTTCAACCATATTCTTGCATGTATTAGTAGTTCTTCTGTGTTATGGCTGAGTAGCATTCCAATACATAATCAGAACACAATTTGCTATATATACAAGGATTAGTGAACATTTCGGTTGTTTCCCATTTTTGTCTACTATTATTTCCCATTTTTGTCTACTATGCATAAACCTACTATGATCATTTGCTTACAAATCCTTTTGTGGACCTAAGTTTTTATTTTTCTTTGGTAGATACCAAGGAGTAAGTCAGCTGGGTAATGTGTTTATGTTTAACCTTATTAGGCAGTACCAAACTATCTTCCAAAGTGGTTGTACCATTTCGTATTCTCATCTGCAATATTTGAGAGTCCTAGCTGCTTCACATCCTTGCTCTTCACGTAATCCATCTTTACAATTCCAGCCATTCTGGAGGGTGTATAGTGTTATGGTATCATGTGCCAGGTATGTGTGTATGACATATCTGCTTAAATAGTTTTCTTAATTTTTATCATGTTGCTTATTTTCATTATATATTTTGCTTAAAGCATTTTACTAGATACCTTTTTCAAATGTTTTCTCCTAGTCTATGGTTTGCCTTTTAATTTTTCTGTCAATATCTAGTAAAGAGCAAGTATTTCAAAGCCCAATTTGTCAGTTTTTCTTTATCATTGCTGCTTTTTCTGTTCCAAAAATTTTTCACCCTCCTATATTTTCTTTAGAAGTTTTATATTTAACTTTTATTTCTATAATACTTTTAACATTAAACTTTGTGTATGACATAAGTGTTAATATTCCCCAGGTGTATATATTCAATTGTTCCAGCACACTTTGTTAGAAAGACTACTGTTAAAATAAATTTGGTCTGAGGAAGTCTTCTTTTTTCACATACTTGAATCCTTATGAATTGCAATCTAACTTAGCATGTGAATATACTGAAAACCTAACTTAGGAGCATGCCTGTGTAATAATAGCTGAATCTCAGCCAAATACAGCAGCTGTGCTTCAGCCAATCACAGGTGGCCAGTTGTTCAAAATGTGTTCAAATGAGTCAAACACTGAGCTATAACCAATTAAGCTGTTTCAGTACCGTGCTTCCATTTTCTATATGTCACTTTCTTTTTTCTGCTCATAAATATTATCCAACCATGTGGCAGCCCCAGAATTTCTCCAAACGTGTTCTGTCTGTAACATATGCAATTTTTTTACCTCATTTAAACTCCTCTAATTCTGTCAAAATTTTTTTCTTTAACATGCCCTCTTTCCTAGCCAATCTTAAAATATTTGTTAAAAATGAATCACATATGCATGAATCCATTCCCAGACTTTTTCTTCCATTGATCTTATGCCAATATTGCATTGTCTTGATTATTGTAGCATTGGAATAAGTACTGACATCACATAGTGTAAGTATCAGCCCTCCCAGTTTGGCCTGGATTTCCAAAATAGACTATTATGACCTTTGTATTTACATATAAATTTAAAAAGCAACTTATTGTTATTTTTTAAAAAGTCTATTAGAATTTGAGTTGTCATTTTGTAAATGGTATTATCTTAAATTTCAATAACTAATTATTTGTCATTAACTTATAGAAATACATAGTTTTATATATTGGCTTTGTATCTTGTAGAACTAGTCTTATTAGTTCTGGTACATTTTTTGGAGGGAGTAAATTTCATAAGATTTTCTAGATAGATGACCAGATGATCTACAAATGAAGACAACTTTATTTCTTCCTTTTCAATGTGTGAGCATTTTTCTGTATGTATGTGTATGTATTCATTGATGCCTTAGTGCACTATCGGCACCTTCCCATACAAAATTAAATAGCATTTGTTTGAGAGAATATTCACGTCTTTTTTCTCAATCGTAGTGAGTATGCATTTGTCTTTCATTATTAAGTATGATTTTACTTGTAGGTTGGCCATATGTGCTTTTTATCAGGAAGTTCCTCTCTAACTTGGCTGATTTTTTTTTTTTTTTTTTTTTACCATGAGTTGGTGTTATATTTGTCAAGTACTTTGCATCATCAATTGGTGATGAGTCATCAAAAGAGATTAAAAAAAACCCTGTGGATTTCTTTGCTTTCATATGAACTTTTATAAATGTAATTTATATACATAAACTTTTAGAGGTTCTTCGCTATGCATTATGTATTATGAGGTCCTTTCTCTAGCTATATGACACACTATTTTCAGGTTTGTATAAGTTCCAGGAATTACTTGGCCTAATCATTTCCTAGTTGTTATTTCTGCTGTCTGAGGTAGTTATCTCGTGTCCATGAAGTTAAATATTCCAGCAAATACTTGTTCTCTGGAGTTTTCTCTCTATGAAGCTCTCTCCTCTTGTATATGCCATTCCACAGATGCTAGCTATTTTGGCCTCCTCACATTCCAGTCTCTCTCCACTCAACTCAGGGCCACCACTGGGCTCTGCATGGGTTTCCCTGTCCTGTTGACAATCATGTCTCTTCATATTAGTTTTCATTTTCTGTAGGATCAAAAATCAACATCTGGTATACAATTTCTAAAAACTATAATTTTACATATTTTGGCAATTTTATATATCATTAATATAGGATGGTAAATCTAGTTCCTGATACTCTAACATGGCCAGAAGCAAAAATCAGCTGTTTTTTTTTATTACTAAAGAAGTTAAATTTGAATATTTTCCAATCTGATTTGTTGTTACAGTCTTTTAATATTCAGTTCTTTCCTTGAATTTGGATTACCAAAAGAAAATTTAATTTTTAATGATTTATTTGTCATATTGAGGGCCTGATTCTACATTGTTAATTCTGCTGGGTCTAGATTTCCTTCATATTTTGTAATTTTGTTTATGAGTTCCTATCTCTTGGAAGCTTTTCTGGTATTTCCTTAATGGCTTGGTTTACTATTGATGTCTCTCAGAAGGGATATCAAGTTTCTGTCAGTACACATAGTTACTATCAATCAACAACCACTTCCATATAAATTCGTGGCTTAAATATTCTCAGATATTCCAGGGAGCATAGTATTGGTTTGTAAAACTCATTAAGAACTTATTTGTATTTACAAATTCTTAGAAGAGTTCATTTTTCCTCCACCAATGCTAAGTTCCAGGATCAGCACATTTTTCCTTTTATCACCAGGGGTGAAGGTATGAGTGGGGGTGGGAGTTAGAGGGGTGTAATAGGGGTGGGAAAGTAGGAGATTGTAGAGAACAGAGCTTACCTGCCTAACCAAGAACATGTACCCATATACTCTACAGTTTATGGGGGAAAAAGCACATGTAAGACTTTCCATTTGGGGTTAGTTCTAGGGTTAATTCATATTTCCTGTGGCCTATGAAAGTGTGAAAACTAGAAGTTGAAGTAACCTGGATTTGGCAAATATCTTCAAGGTGGAAATCACTTTATTGCTTAATTATTTTTCATTTTGTTTTTTCCTACAAATAACCCTTATCTTTTTATAGAACATTCACAAATTTAATTTACATTTATATGTTGTGTACCTAGCATTTTTAGTTATTTTCAGGGCAGATTTTGTTAGGCTGCCACACTGCTAGAGAAAGAATTCTCATCTACTTTCTTTTGCTTGTTAAGTTTCCTAGTATGCT
>CAUYON010182966.1:0-31293 GCA_963573935.1 Arctocebus calabarensis | reverse complement strand
TACTGTTACAGATATCCTTCATGGCATTTCCTTGATCACTATATAAAGACATTAATACTCTACCTTTAATAAGTTTCACCAGTACCCTGCTAAGATGCACCGTAGGTGTGTTCTCACTAATTGCCCTCCCTCTACCCATCCTCCTTCTCTCCTCCTTCCTCTCTCTCCTCCTTCGTCTGTCTCCTCCTTCCTCTCTCTCTCCTCCTTCCCCTCTCTCCTCCTTCCTCTCTCTCCTCCTTCCTCTCTCTCCTCCTTCCACTCTCTCTTCAGTGCCTGTTACCCAATCCTTTAGCTTCACTTTCTTCTTTCTTTGTGTGTGTGATTATCTCCTTCCACTCTTCTCATTTTGCATTTTTCACAGGCAATGTCACTTCTAATCTTATTTTCAGCTCTTCCCAGTTCTCACACTTGGTCTCACGATTCACTTAGGATAATGCTGGGATTCATTACAGTTAGCTCTAGCCAAGCCCCTGGGGAGTTCTGATCATATAAAGACAATTAATGATCACAAGTTGTTAAAAAATGTTTTCCAATCTCTGCAAAATTCAAATGCATTTATAAATGGAAACTTATGTAGAAAAGGAAAAGCAAAGTACGGCTTCTTTACCCCTGGATACTTCCCCGGACACAAATAATGGAATATAACCTTCTCATCATCCCCAAATATGTCAAGGTGGAACTATTTTGTAATTCTCATCTCCTTGAAGAAGATCTCTCTCTGAAAACAAAATAATGTGGATTTTCAAGCCTACCTCAAAAAACAAGAAAATTCATTCTCTCCTCCGCCCCTAAAAAGTTAGACTGAAAAATGATAGTGTAAGCTAAACTAAAGATGAAGACCCTGGATGAACTGAAGTGATTTTCACTATACTCTTTGAATAGGTAGCCTGGCCAGAAATATGTCATCGAAGGAAAAAATTACAGAAACTTCACACAAATTATATTAATGTGTCATTTATAAGTTACATAAATACCTCATTAAAAACTGTTAAAGATTACATAATTACTACAGTAATACAGAATCTCCTAACTAATTCATCCTATGCATCAGAAACTAATTCCTAATTACATCTTTGCTATAACTTGTATTTAAGTCGTCACAGCTCGCTTTCCAGCCAGTTTTAACTGCAGTCCTAATTTCCATTTCATCAACTTAATTTGCACCTTAATATGTAGGTTCTTTACATAAAGGAAATAAACACTAGGAAAAGTTTTTAACTTTGGGGAGGAGGATGTCATGACCTTGGTAAGAACTTGATAAAGACTTTTAAGTCTCCTCCAGAGAAGCATATGAGAATGTGTGTACACTTCATACACACACACACACACACACACAGAATTTCACCTTTGATCTCAGATATTTCTCAGAACTAGTATTCATGGATGAGGTAAGAACCCTAAAACCACATCACTAGGACCATTTTGTTAAAAAATTTTCCAAATGCCTTTGTACTGTATATATGCAGTCCTTCTAAGATTATAAAAGGCAACATGCAAGTGTGAGTAATATCCCCCAAACTGCGTGCACCAACATTTTTAAAAGATAAAAATATTTTTATTTAAACAATCTATACTTTGCTATCCAATCCAACTGATACTAGCTACATGGAGATATTGAACACTTTGAAATGTAACTAATTTAAATTGAAATATGCATGGTGTTGGCCAGATTTAGTCCTAAGAGAAAACTTAGTACAAAAAAAAAAGTGTATCATTAATAATTTTCATTTTATTACATGTTAAAATATTTTCAAAATTTTCTACAGAATAAAGTGTACGGCAAACTAATTTCTTCTGTTTCTTTTTACTTTTTAGATGTAGCTACTAGAAAATTTAAATTGCATACCGCTTGTGATACCTCTATTAGAAAGTGCTGGTCTAGAAGACATAAATAAATAGTTACTCATTATATACCTAATCCCGCAGGAGGATTGAATAATCTTCCACCGAGAGGGAATATTATGTACCAAACTCACAATGCATTTCTAATCTGTGGACCTGAAAATCTACCGCCATTCCTGCCTTGTCTGCTGTCTCCTCCATGACCCCCACATGCACTGCCCATCTGCCGTCTTTCTCGTCATCCTCACATATCCCCTTACTGTCTTCTCTGCTCCATATTTTCCATCAGTCACTGGTGCTACAGTCTAGAACTAGAGAACTGGAGCATCTTCTGGCCTCCAGATCACTCCGCATCACAGCTGTGTGGCCTCCTAACATTGTTGGACTTAGAAAATAGAAGAAAAAAACTCCAAACCATACCGAGGAAGACATAATTTGTTTTGTAGAACACTGGCATCAAAAAATTTTCATTTTCTTTACTCCCTGCCCTAAAGAAATGTATCGTATACTTGACATTTAAACATAAAATGAAAATTAAAAGAAAGAATGCAACTCTGTGGAGTGAGCATAACCATAGCCCATAACGATTTTTTTAAAAAAACATACATCATTGCCTAACAATTTTCCAATTTAAATGTCAATGATAGGACCAGCGGCAAAAAGGTTATGTGTACATGGTTTCAAAGGAATTGACTGAAACAGGAAAATTTGGAACAAAGGTTATTATAACAGAAGAAAAATATGTAGCATTTTGATGATTGCAGGCAATGATTTAGACTTAAAGACTACCTAAGATATCATGTACTCAGTAATACAGAATCTCCTAACTAATTCGTCCTATGCATCAGAATCAGTATCTTTTTAATTGCTTGCAAGAAAATGGGACGTTTAAGTATAAAGAATTGAGGTCCCTTAGAACTGAAAGAAAATAATTTGGAGGAAACTTTAACATAGGAAACTAGAAAAACTTTAAATTTAAAAGCATATAAGCCAGAGTTTCGACAGCTATTGTTCTAAGTAGATAAAGTATTTCCCCAGTGTTTTGTTCAGTATATCCTAAAAGTGGTCAGCTTACATGGTTTACAAACTTCCATCAATGATGTGTATGAATCACTAATTTTTTTTTTAGATAATAACTTTTCAACCACCTTGTTTATAAGTCAAAGGCTATCACTGAAGAAGGAGGTATGTCTGACTGTTTCAACCGATTTTTAATTTTGGTCAAATGTGTGTGCCACACAGCAGGGCAAAGTTCACAACCTGTCCTAGTCTTCATTCCCCTTCTTCTAGGAAAATCCATGTGTCCTATAATATTCTGAAAACAATTCACCTTCCAGCTTACCCCTGGCCTTGGCCTATAATTATTACAAGACATGGTTAGCAGCGGCAAAATTGGTTTGTTTCTGTTCATGAACCAGGTCAATCAATATTGCTGCAGCATTTCACACATCTTCTGCTATTTTCACTATTTTGATTTTAAAGCACGTGCAATATATTCTGCATATAGTCTACATCTATGAATCTGGAAATATAATAGGAGTTAAGACATAGATACTCATACAAAAGGTATTGCAATGAAAGAAACCAAAAACAATTGCACATACTACAAGATAAATAGAAACATGACAGGGAAAAATAAAAGTGCAAGATAAATTATTTCCAGTTTCTGGAAATAAATCTAGTATAAATCTCAATCTATAAATGTGAGATTTCTGCATCAATCTCAGCAATCTCCTCTATGTACACATTAGAAAACTGTTTATGAATATGTGAGCATTGTATTACCTGTTACTATACACAATGTCTGTATTTTTGTATACTCTCAATTTCTATTCTGTATAGTGTATCCCAAGTTTCCCCTAAAGTCACCTTTCATAGGGAAAATGGGAAATTGTAGCTAAATGTACTGTCATTTATAAAATATTCATTGCAAACCTTTACAAAATATTCTTCACATCTTGGCCACCTCTTTGTAAAATTTTGTTGTGCATAAAACTAAAACTATAACGGACATTCTGAAATGAGTTGTGAGCAAATTGCTCAGTAGCCACGTCCCATGAACATCTTACCTGCTGATTCATGCACGCAGTTACTCGATTGTTGAATGCATGAATAAGTGATGAATGAAATTACAGAATTTCAGATTTCTTCTCAAACACTGTTTATTACAAACTAGTGACCAATTGCACTGTTCAGGCACAATGTACATTTTCACATACGACCTTCTCCCTAGACAATGAATTACAAAAATTTCCCAAGACATACTCTCAATAGAAGATCAACGTATGAAGAAGGGCGAAGGCTGGAAAGGTGGAAGATTGATTGAGTCATTTTTATCATCTGTTCTCCATGTCGATAATTAGCTCACCAACAAATAGCCTTTAGGTCTGTCTCATATTTTTAATGTAATGATTTGGGAAAAAAAAGCAAATTGAGCTTAAGACACTTTCTAGCCATACTACTCCAAATATCAGCGAAATCATTAAAAGGAAACAGATACATAAACCTCTCCTAATTGAATTGTGGTTGAGAAGAGGAAGTAAAAGTGACAGAGATCATAACATAAACACATACTCACACCATGGTAGGAAGGTAAAATCAGGAATGAATGCATGTATAGTCATATAAAGTGTCCTAATATTGGGTTTACTCAGGTATTCTCCACAATTTCATTTAGAGAACAGATGTACAAATTTCTAATTGTAAAGGACAATATTTCTAAAGACTTTATGCACCTGTAATTCAACAAGTTGAATTTCTTTCCAACACATAGCTAATGAAATACAATCCTTTATAAGCTCCTTTCCTTCAACTACCCATAACAAAAATCATTTATTTCCCAAAGCTTCTTGGATTCTCCAAACCAATTTTAAAAATGCATTATTACTTTTTATTGTAACATCATCATCTGATTTCTCTAGTGCTTCCTCATTTAAAGAAAATGTTCTCATGACCTTGGTTTTAATAAATTGAAATGAACAATTGGAGGATTTATGATACAATTGAAAGTCACGGCATGTGTATCGGTAGCTTAACATCAGACAATTGTACCTTTCATCAGTACTTCACAAGTTCTCTAGGCATTACCATTGAATGAATCAAACAATAAGACATGGTTTCATAAAATGTTCAATAAAGGCACTAAGTACTTTCCAGTGTAGAAAACAAAATTCACTGGGGAATAATTTGATTATAATGAATTCCTGACTTAATTTCTGGTTTTTCACTTACTCTAGTGAAAATCATATACAGGAAAATTGGCCTCAATTTCTTCACTGTTATTTAGTTATCAGCAGGTACAATGGGCAAGAGAATAATGTGAAATACTTTTTACCAGGACGGTACCATCCTTAAACCAAAATTTAGACATGAGGGTATGTGCTCTGCTACTTTTTCTTTTAGATATGGACAAGAAAACGTAACTGATGATCTATATCTCGCTTGCCTTTTACCATTTAATTTATGATGACTCTTCACATTTTCGTTGCTCTCATTATTTCATATTAATGTATGTTCTTTTCTGAAGAATTCAGAGATCAAGCATTGTTCACCAAGACAATGCTCATTCAGGCTAAATAGCTGAACAGATTAACAAATTATTCATAATGAAGTGTAAAGAAAGGTTCAAACAATTCTTAGCTGTGGGGGAAGTGGCAGGCTAGGAGGATGTGGCTATTGATGGTGTGTCCCGCAGAACAGTCACTGCACCTGCTACGACCTGGGGCTGGCTTTGGCAACCTTCTCACATGAGGACCAACACCCACTTTCCAAAGTGCTACAGTCAGAAGTAGAACTATAGTGTGAAGGGCTTGTCAGGGTCTTTCCAGGATCTACCAAAGGGTATTTCTGGGTTAATAGTAGCAGTGACTTATAAGGATCGTATATAAGATACATCATATTCACTGAATCAATAAGTCTTAAGTACAATCCTACAAAGTAGATACCATTTTTATCCTTATGTTATAGATTAACAGCCTCAGAGAAATAAAGTGAGTTGATTAAGAAAATCACACAACTTGTGAGTGGCTTAAGCAATCAAAGAGACATCCTTTCAATACTTGAAAGACCATCCAAAGCTAAAAGTGTGCCAGTAAAATGGCTGAGATGGTTTAGGAAGGCCGATTCGGGAGTAGGAGTCCTGTATGTCCTTTCTGCGTACTTCCAGCACTTCCAGGGCAAGCAGATTTGGTTCATGCTCGACCAAGAGCAGAATTTTCATTCCACAAAGTGAATACAATGTATGCTCTGACATCAGCTATTGCCTCTGTTAAGGATTTAGTGGAATTTCCCAGGAAGGAATGAAAAGAAACTAGAGACAGCATGGTATTTCAGTACAATACCAAAGAAAGCAGAGATTCAGCTAGAACAAAGGGCAACAGTGATACGTCAGCATGGAGCAATAGCCTGCTCTCTGAAGGCCACGCTCGGGAAAGTAGGAACCAGGGTTTTGCAACAACAAATGTTAACATATATAGGGTGCTCATGATCTACCAAGTATTGCTGCAAGAAATTTAAGTAAGTTAAGTCAATTAATCTTCAGGACAATTCTAGGGGTATGTAGAAATATTAGCCCCATTTCTTACATAAGAAAACTGAGACACAAATTCACACAACTAGCAACTGTCTAGAATAGAGATTAAAGCCCCAAGCATGTGCTATGAATTCCAAAGACATGCCCACAAAGCAGCCCCTCACGCCATTTGTGATGTTTCCAGGTGCAGAATACCAGGCCTGCTTCTTAGTATTATCTACTGTGTCGACCACTGTAAGCTGTCTGAACACACCAAATGAACCTCCTGTGACTAAAGAGCGCTGATGACCGCGTGAGCTATTTCTTGTATTGGACCATCAGGAAGTCCAGTATCTGTGCAGATAGGAGGGACACACCTCAAAAATAAGGGAATATGGGACTAAGCCATGTAAATGGGACATTGGGAAAATCACGACTGCTTTGCTTTGCATTTAAAGAGGACCTTCCCTCCAAATCACTGTAGAAACACTATTTCAGTACAGCGCCATCTAGTCTTTCAAATACTTAAGACCAGAAAAGAAGCGGTATACACTCAAGTACAGTGTTGTTGCCATAATGACACAGGAGTTTTTACAAGTGTTTATTGGAATCCAAATTTATTTGAAAGAATAGTCCAGTACACAGGCAAAATGCGGTTTGACTATTTTGAGCTATGTCCTTGACCTCACTGTTGAGGTTTTTAGAAAACTAAAATGAGGGTGAATTCTATGTGTAGCTAATAATAATAAAGAAAATAGAATAAAACCAATAAAATCCCTGAGACACAGTTTAGAGCTCTTATCACACAAAGCTACCATCTGAACAGCATAATGAAGCACTCCCATTTCTCCCAGAAGGCGTTAATTGCTCTGGCTTCATTATATCTAACATTTTCCTAACTCAGATCACAGCAATGAATCTTGCCACTGATCCTGGCTTGTTGTTCTCACAGTAGATCTTTGCAAGGCAGGTTTGCACCTGTCCTCTGATTGCCTGCACCCATTTCCAAGCTGAAATCAATGAAAACTATTAGTATGTTCTCTACCCTGCACTTTAATTTTGGATAGCAATGTATTATTAATGTAATCATCCAACAAGCCTGGTTCAGCATCTGAAGTAAAATTGAAGGGTTTGCAATAGAGAACTTTAATAAGAATACTTATTAAATTGAATTGAAATCTAAATAATTGAGTGCTTATTCGATATAAATTTTAAATTGAAATGGATCACAGCAGAGTAGAGGGCCATCAAAAGGGAACAGAGATCCTTTATACCTCCGAAAAACAAAACATGATTCCAACCATGTGTCACTGCATTCATGGCAAAAAAACAAGATCATTTATTTCTACATTTAAAGATAATTGCTCCTTTTTTATTTAAATGTTTTATGCTATGCTGGGCATTTTCTATGGGGGAAAAAAAGCCTCATCTCCAGATAAGCTAAATATGGTACATTATGTATGACTACCTCAAAATTTGAATAAACAGCTGCCAGGTACTAACTTTATTTGGTAAAATATAAAGACTCCCAAGAGAAAAATTAGTGAAGATGTGGATGAACTCGTGCATTGCCAAAGAAGGAAATTTCAACACAGCATTCTTTTAACAATTAAAAGAAACCATTGGGTTATAATTTGCTATTTAAGTTGTCTCACCCACAACCTTCTACTATTTGAAGATTAATATTCACTTCTTTAGCACCTGCCTTCATAAATACTAATATGAGCATCATCATAACTAAAAATAAATTTATTAAGTTCAAAGATGTACCTGGTTGCTTATGCAAATTCACTTTCTATAGTCTAGGCACTGGCAATCTAAAACAGTAACTAAAACAGACATCACAGAAGAGCAGCGACAAAGGGTGTTAGGCAATGGTTGTCATATAGAAAAGCAGTCACCTACTCAACCATGAGCAGGTCAGATAGGAAAGCACGAGGAAGAAAAAAGCTCTCAGATCCCTGTGACCACACAAACTCTCAGAATTCAGTGTCCCATTACCAGGTAGTGGGATTCGAGAAATCTGCAGATGGCCATTTTCAGATGGCCTTGGCAGTTTAGGGATAGGATGTAATAATTCACTCCACATATACAAAGCATTTATTTTATGGCTAGAATAGCATAACTCTCCACTCCCAAACTTACAGCAACATCTCCAGATGAACCACCTATTTTTGGTTAATTTTATTTTAAAGCTTTCCTGTATTTCCTACCATATAAACCATCAGCCATGGAGAATATATTTGGGGAGTATCAAATGGGAAAAAAAGTCAGGTTCTTCCAGTAGTTCAGGCAAGAAAATTATGGGAGCCCAAATCAATGTAAATGCAGTGCGGATGAAAACCTGAAATACGTTATGAGGTTATATTGAACACGATTTGCTTGGATAGGTGCGTGAGCAAGAGGGTGGAATTGAATATGATCTGCAGGTCCCTAGTTCAGGTGAATTAAAGGAGGGCAGGTTACTTCAACTGAGATAAACAAGCGGCAATTGATCAAGGAATTGGCGGGTTCAGCCCAAGAGCCTAATGGGATGCTCAGGTAGGGATAGCCAGTAGGATTTCCACGTTTGAAATTCCACTGAGCAGTCTGGACTAGAAACAGATTTAGCAGCAATCAGCACCTTTTGGTGCTGTAGAATAGAAACATAATGCAATGCACATCAGAAGTTTAGGGTTTCCAGTAGTCACAATTTTACAAAAGTAAAAATTTTTTCCCAACACTTGGCGTAAGCCTACTGACCACATTTCAACTGCTATGTAACCAACCATATGAGGCTAGTGGCTCCTGTATCATACGGTGAAGACCTGGGGAATGTTGAAGACAATGCAATTAACATAGAAAGTTTAACTAGAATAATAACAAGAGATACAAAATAAAACCCTGGATAATGCCAATAAAAATGATGGAAAAACAGCACACAAATCAGAGGAGGAACTTTGAAAAAAAAAAAACAAGAAAGATGGGAAAACCAAACTAAAGAAAAGAGATTTTCCTGGGGAAGGGATTAACCAATAGTATTTGTACAAAGAAGTTCCATGAGGCAGAACTTAAAATTTTTGATTAGTGATGATTTCGACCCTAGTAACAGCATTTTAGTTATCTACTGCAATACAAGCTGTGGCCAGACCCAGGTTTTGTGGGACCTAAAAATTAATCCATTTTAGGGTCCCTTTAAAGGGACAAAATTGCAAATACAAAATTGCATAGGCCTTATGAAGGCACAGGAAAGGGTCTTGCAAATGAGGTAGGGGCCCTAAAGTTTAAGCTTCAGTAGCTTCATGGAAAATCAGCATCAAAATGGGTACAAGATTTCAACAGAAGTGGAAACTTTCAGACAAGTTTTAAATAGATGAAAGAGTGTATGATAACCATAGGCATATTCAGGATTAAGACGAGGGTTCAGGTAGAGTATAAAGTTCTATAATATTTAGGATGAGTTGGGAGTAAGGAGGCCTCTGGGACAAGAATGAAGCTAAACATGGAGTTTAATGCCACTGAAAAAAAAAAAAAGTCTGTGCCAGAACACAGGCCAATTAGATTTCCCACTGAATATAATAAACAACAGAACTCAAAGTGCTAAGCTACTCTCTCCAAATAATTTAAACTATCAAAAAGTAAAATAATTTTTAACTAAAAAATAACAATATATGTTATATCTGGGGGGTACAATTACTTTATGTTTACACTATGGAATGATTAAACAAAGCTGACAAATCTATCACCTCACATACTTATCACTTTTGTGGGTAAAGATATTTAAATTTTTCTCTTATTTGGGTGGCACCTGTGGCTCATCCAGTAGGGCATCAGCCCCATATACCAAAGGTGGCAGGTTCCGGACTGCAAAACAGAAAAATAGCCAGGTGTTGTGGCAGGTGTCTGTGGTCCCAGCTACTCGGGAGGCTGAGGCAAGAGAATCGCCTAAGCCTAGGAGTTGGAGGTTGTTGTGAGCTGCACTCTACCAAGGGCGACAAAGTAAAACTCTGTCTCTACAAAAAAAAATAATAATAAAATAAATAAATAAATAAATAAATAAATAAATAAATAAATAAATAAATAAAATCTTCTCTTATTAAATGTGAAATATAAATTTAAGCCGCCATTATGTACAATGGATTAGTGATGCTATTTCTCCTAACAAGTTTTGTGTTCTTTGATCAACATCTTTCCTTCTCCCTCCTTTAGCAATCACCATGGTACTCTACTTCTAAGAGTTTGAACTTTTTGAGGTTCAACATATAAAAGAGATCATGTGGATTTTGTCTTTCTACGCCTGGCTTATTTCATTTAGCATAATGCCCTACAGCTTCACCCAGGTTGTGACAAATGTCAGAATTTCTTCCTTTTTTAAGGAGGAATAATATTCCACTGCATGTATACACCACATATTTTTACCCATTCATTCAGTGATAAGAACTTGGATTGCTTCCCTATTTTGGCACTGTGATTAATGCTGCAGTAAACATAGGAATACAGACTATCTTTTATCTGATTTCAGCTCCTTTGAATATATACCCCAAAGTGTGATTACTGGATCACATGCTAATTCTGATTTCAATTTTCTAAGGAACAGCCATACTATTTTCCACAGTGGCCATGTTAATTTACAAAAGGGTTCCCTTTTCTCCACATCCCTGCCAACACATATCTATATGATAATAGTCATTCTAAAAGGTTTGAAGTGATATGACACTGTGATTTTAATTAGCATTTCCCTGATGACCTGTGATGTTGAACATATTTTCATTCACCTATTGTGGATTTGCATGTCTTTTGAATATGTCTATTTAGGGCCTTCATCATTTTTAATTTTTTTTTAACGTGTTGAGTCCCTTATGTGTTTTGGGTATTAGCCCCTATTAGATATATGGTTTACACATATTTGCTCCTAATCCATAGTTGTCACTTCACCCTGTTATTTTCTTTGCTGTGCAATAGCTTTTCAGTTTGGAACAATCCCATTTGTTTGTTTTTGCTTGTTGCCTGCGCTTTGGAGGTC
The DNA here is from genome assembly GCA_963573935.1 of Arctocebus calabarensis. Lineage (NCBI taxonomy): Eukaryota > Metazoa > Chordata > Mammalia > Primates > Lorisidae > Arctocebus > Arctocebus calabarensis. Next base: position 19,939 of record CAUYON010182966.1, on the reverse strand, counting down.
ATGGGTAAGAAAGACATCTTTACCAGATCATACCAATGTCATGGACCATTTCCCCTATGTATTCTTACAGTAGTTTTATAGTTTCAGGCCTGACATTCAAACCTTTAGTCCATTTTCAATTGATTTCTACACATGGGCTGAGATACATGTCCAGTTTCACTCTTCTGCAAGTGGACATGCAGTTTTCACAACACTGTTCATTGAAGAGACTGTCCTCCCTCTATGCATGTTCTCAGAAACTGTCAGACATCAGTTGACCATAAGTTCGTGGGTTCACTTCTGGACTCTCTATCCTGTTCTATTGGTAAATATATCTGTTTGTATGCTAAGTGCCATACTCTTTTGATTATTATAGCTTTGTAATGAACTTTGAAGTCAGCTAGCATTGAGGGCAATTGTTTCCAGCTCTGTTCATGTTGCTCAAGATTGCTTTGGTTATTCAGGATCTTTTGTGGTTCCAAACAAATTTTAGGACTTTTTTTTTACTTCTATAAAAAGAATGGTATTGGCGTTTTGATATGGATTGACTGAACTTGTAGATCACTTTGAATTAGACATTTTTACAATATTAATTCTTCCAATCCCTGAATACTAACACCTTTCCGTTTGTGACTTATTTTTCATCAGTGTTTTAAAATTCATATATATACATACACACATACATAGACACATTGTACACACACATATATACACACACCTCCCTTCGTTAAATTTTTATACACACATATCCCTCCTTGGTTAAATTTACTTATAAATATTTTTATGCCATTTATTAATGAAATTGATTTCAGATAGTTTATGGTTATCGTAAAGAAATATTACTCCTTTTTGCATGTTGCTTTCATATCCTGCAACGTTACTGAATTGTTTTGTTCATCCTAACAGCTTTTTGGTGGAGTTTTCTGTGTCTAAGACCACGTCAACAGCAATTATCCTCACTCCTTCTTCTTACATGAGACATTAAACCACAGATAAAGATTGTATCAGCCTCCTCCCCATGCTCTACCAAAATACTTCCTACCCATATGACTTTTCTATCATGCCCTTTCTTTTGCTTTGAGTTCATAAAAATAAAATGTTAAAAACCCTTCAGTGTTCCTGAAACAATCAATACGAGCTTACATCATATAACTCATCTGCCATATTTATTCTCGGAATGAAGCTACACATTATAATCTTGTATAACAGAAATACAACCCAGCATAGATATCTACAGATTTTTGAGTAATGCTTTTGGGGGACTCGCACGATAAAATGAATAGAAAATTAAAATAAAGAATCTTTGTAGTTTCAAAAATAAAAGCTTTCATTTAGTGTGGTCCTCTGCCATTTGGGACCACCTGGCTGCTTACAGCAACATCCCATCACCATGACAACTGAGCTCAAACTTCCCATACTGTCCTTGGGATTCTTATGATATGGTTTTTCCTTCAGCCTATTTTTCCCCAAAAAATAAATTATTAAAGCTAATCTTTCACAATAAACTATTCCTATACCAAAAAGGAAAAGGCAGTTATTGGCCTGCCTGTTGAAGAACCCAAGGAGTAACCAGCCACACAGAACAAAATCTCTACCAGACTCCAATTGAATTAGAATAGCTGTGAACTCTGAGAATTGCAACTGTATTCAAACAATCCAAATGGGAAGGTGAAATCCTAACACTACAGAGCATGTTAGAATAAATACCGTAGTAATATGTACATCGCAACCTATTTCGACTTCAGACAACCTCTAGAAGCTAAGAATCATTTCCTTATTTTATAAATGATGAAATGGTGATTCAGAGAAGTAAATATCTTTCCCTCATTTTGGAACCAAGAGAATTTCTGACATGTTAGATTTCTGACATTACTGCTTATGATCCTCCTTAAGAATCACAGGTTTCAATCAAAGAGTGAGTCACAGCCACATAATTGAAAAGAACTTACTGGCTCATTCATTTATTCATCCACCAGTTCCCACACACTGAATTACAATGAGCAGACGAAGTCTGTTCCTGCAGGATAGCTAGCTATACAGTGCACATGACTTTGTAGCCACAGACACTAAAAGCTACTGATGATAGCAAGAGTGTTCTTCATCCCAAAAAGTGGCCAACTGTCACATTAAAACAAAGTAAATGGCTGTTCCATATTTATTTATTTTCATTCTACTCTTCTTTACATACATTTTCCAGCTTTCAGATTTGCTCATTCTTTCTTTTCAAACATTCAGGCATTTGGTTTTCAGAATGTTTCGGCTCATTAACACAATTTCAGAAATCCCAAGAGAATAATTAACTGGGATAGGATCCTTAACCGTCTCATATACATTTTTAATTTGACACTCAGTGAACAGTGAAATTATTGTAGCCCCACCAGTTGTAACATGCAATACCTATGTAGACTTAATCAAGAAAAACATATCAAAGTTGGTGCGCTGGATAAATTATAGTATTCAGTCATCAGAGAAGGCCTCAGATCAAAGCAAAATTAATTCTATTATCATGTGGCTTTTCAAAGTAAATTTAGAAATAAGGCTGAAATAATAGCTAAAGCAAGGCAAGAGAATTGGCAGAAGTAAACAATGGGAATGACACTTCTTATCCCAATGCCAAACATCTAAAAACAGTCCCAACGACAGTGACACGAAAGAATGCGAGAAAGAGGTTTTTCTAATGCACTGTACATGAACACCAATAGAAAGTCTTCTTTTTAGATCTGTTTCATATTTGTCTATGTCCAGCTAGTATTTGTGATGCTATAATGGTCAAAGGCTCACAAACCTTACCTGTCAACCCTTCCAAATGGGCTCCTCTAAAAACGGGCCCAAGGTGGGACAGGAGTTCTCCGCCTGTCCACAAACCAGCTGCTGACCCTGTGTCCGTGCGCTCTGTGCCCAGCACCTGCGAGGGACATCAGCTGCTGAGCTGTCTGCTCGTTCACAGAAAGACGTGACCAAAACAATGCAAGAGCCAGAAAGCCCTCCCAGGTAAAAACTTGCACGTTTTGTGATTTGTTCATTTGCTTTTTATTGGTACCCAATATAACCGCTTTTCTTGTGATGGGAATAGGGCTCTGATGACAACGTATTTTTCAATACAATCTCTTGAAAATTGCTTCCAACAACTTGAGCTAAAAATTGAATCTGATGTTCAGCATACATTCATACAACGTTAGGTGACAGCATCACTGGAGACAAGACCTTCAAAACAGCCATTTAGTTGCGCAAAGTGAAGGGATATAAGCCTAACTGTTTCCTAGGATTTGTTTTCTAAAAGGTGTTCATTTTGCTGAAATAAAATAATCTGTTGAAATATTGTCCAGGCTGTGGCTCAGTGAGAAGGGCACTGGCCCCATATACCGGGTTCAAACCCAGTCCTGGCCAAACTGCAACAAAAAAATAGCTGGACATTGTGGCGGACACGTGTAGTCCCAGCTACTTGGGAGGCTAAGACAAAAGAATCACCTAAGCCCAATAGCTGGAGACTGCTGTGAGCTGTGAGTCCACGGCACTCCACTGAGGGTGACAAAGTGAGACTCTGTTGAAAGAAAGAGAGAGAGAGAGAGAGAAGGAAGGAAGAAAGGAAGGAAGGAAGGAAAGAAAGAAAAGGAAAAGAGAAAAAGAAAGAAAGAAATATTGTCTTTTCTCATAATATCTTCTTTTAGAAATTTGGACTGGCCCATTTAAAGTAATTTTGGGAAGCCAGGAGGTAGGGAAGGAGACTTAGGTCGGGGCCTGGCACTGCTGTGTGTCAGGGAGGTGGCAGTGCCGAGGAGGGGAACTACTTCAGGATACACAGGGAGAGGAGGTCCTGGTTACTTGTTTCCTGGATTCTCAACTCTGCTGAAGATTCCTGACCCCAAATGATAGCATGGAACTACTAGAGTCAGGACACAAAGGAAGCACAGTCCTAACCACACACAGGTGACGGGTGGCCTTGCAGATCCACCATCTTCAAGGGGGTGTATCTTAGCCTGGGACCTCCTTTTCATCTACAGGTCTAGATGAAAAAAATAACATTTAAAAATGAGTTTGAATTTCCCAACATGCCACTGGGATCCAGAAAATTGTAATTCAGTTAATTATACAATATGAAGAAATGCAGTATTTCCAGTACATTTAAACGTAGAGATTCAAGCTAGCTACCTGCTTTGATATTTTTCAGAAGCGTCTGCAAAATCAAACACTTGCCAGGTGAAGGCCTCCCATCACCCCAGGTTCACAGACGTTAGGGCATTAGATGATTTTATGGATCAACCAAGGAACATCTTTCCCTTCACATTGTCATTCAAGTATAGTCACTGCGCTGGGTCACTACTGCTTATATGTGACACAAACATGGCAATTCTGTCAACATGGAGAGTTGAGAAATTTCAAACAGAATATGTTCCCTTTGATTTAGTTATATGTGAAGGTCACAGATAAACTCTTCCTAAATCCCCTGAATGAACCAAATTTGACAGTTAAAATAACTAAAAACAAACTTCTAGCCAATCAAAAACAACACTAATACATGCCTGAAAAAGTAAAAAAGAATCTTCTATAAACAACTGATATAGGTAAACAGAAAAAAAAAATGCCACTAGACAACAGAATACAGGAAACGTTTGCTTTATCATATAACTTGAACAATAAAAATTCCCATTTTCACAGGCTGCAAAAGGAGAAGAATATGAATTGTAATCTGTACAGGGCAAAGAGCCAGCTTTAGAGATTTTGCCATTTAAAAGAACTCGAAACGGAATTCCTAAACTATCATCACAGATCACACTGCCAAGCATCAAGTATTCTTAATTATTCATATGAAAGAAAAACTCAGAAACTGTGTCATATTCCAGAGAAAAGTGCCTCGGGATCTGAGGTACCCATTTAGCTGTGAGGACTTTATAATTAGAGGGTCTGCATTTTAATTCAGCTCTGCCTCTTACCAGCTAATAACCCTTGCCAAGGAGTAAGAACTTTTATGTGCCTCAGTTTCCACAGCTATAAAATGGAAATACTGATAGTGTCTAAACTTTAAGATATTTTAAAGGCTGTGTGCCAGCACTATGTCCCTGCATTTTTCTCCTGTCAACTTCAGAATCTTAGAGAATATTGTTACAATTACTCACGAATGGTTCTAAATGAAAACTTTTGAGTTGGTTCTGTTTGGGGCATATCAACAACTTTATCCAACAATTATTTTTAAGGCCCTGCCATCTGTGTAGCAAATACAGCAATGAGAAAAGTTCCTTCTCCTGATCTTTCATTGTACTTGTGAGATGAACAGATGCAGACAGGTGATAACACCAAAACAAAGGTCGGAGGGATGGTGTCGCAGGGATGGTGTTGGCTGTGCTGCTTTAGTTTGGGGTCAGAAAAAAAGAATCTCTGGAAAACAGACATTTAAACTACTCTCTCAACAACGTAATGATGCCTGCCTAGACAATATCTGGGTCAAGAGCTTTTGGGGAAGAGAATATTAAATTCAGAGGCCCTAAGGCAGCAAGAAGCCTCGGGGGGCCTTTGGAGAAGAGTTTCTCTCTCAGAATTATCCTAACAGGAGAGTAGGTACCAAGAGAAATGTTTTGTTGATATGCAGCATGAATCTTTCAGGGGAAAGTTTAGATTTCTTGTTGCTGTATGTGGAGTCAGAAGTCTTGATCAAGAATCTACATCAATTAGAACAATCGTTCATCGCTATGAAGCGTACATAATAGACCCAGGTGCTTACTCGACCTCAAACCTCTGCAGACATCCAGCCTTGTCAATAGTGATATCCTGTTTTTTTCCTCATCATGGACATATATCACATTTAAGTTTAAGTAATTGGTGGACTGGGACTTTATCCAAGCAAACAGGTAATGGGATAGAGACTATTATGATTTTCCCTAAGTTCAGTGTAAGAGATTGTTGTTAAGAAGACTTTCAAGGTCAGCAGCAAAGGTCAACCTTGCTAAATTATTTGTGAGGTAATTTTCTACCCAAATATTAAAAAAAAAAAAAAGCAGGACTAACAAAAAGGAATTCTGTGTTATCTACACTTTGCTTGTTTTTAACCACATGGATTAGTCCTTAGGAGACTATGGGCCAGAATACAAGACGGTCTATGCCAGCAGTTCTCACCCTGTGGGTCGTGACCCCTTTTCAACAATGAAAATACATTGTGGCATTAGGTAGGTTGAGAACCACTGGTCTATACGATGAAGGGGTCACAAGGAGCCAGTGACAAACTCTAAAGGTATTGTTCCCAGAGTGAGTAAGGAGAGGTAGAACCAGCAGGCGCTTCACCTGAGGAGGCAGCAAACATTGTGTCTTTAAATCTGCTTCAGACAACTTTCTCAAAAGAAGGGATCTCCTTTTGGACAACTACAAAGTAACATAAACTGAGATTCCTTACACAGTAATTTCACAGCACAGAGAAAGTCACCAAAGGGCCACATATCACTTCTAAGAGAGAGAAACTTTCTTTGTCCTTTTCCTGTTATAGCTCCTGGAAAGGGTATTTAAAGAGGATTAGTCAGATTCATTTTGCATAAAATACAGACTGAAGAATTACAGGATTATTGGGGGATTTCAATAGAGATTTTGTGCAGTTTTTTTTAACTGCTTTTCTTCATTTTCTTTCTACCTGGACCACCCAGTGTGGGGTAGTACCAACCCACCCTCTCCTTCTACATCTAGTGTTATTCTTAATAGAGAGGTTCAACCTGCTGTACAGAGTCAATTTTTCAACATCTCATCCTTACTTCTGACTTTTCTCTTACTCTCAGCAATCTCTGAGTCCAAAAACAGCTTGAGGAAAAAAAATAATACTTACCACATAAGAGGTTAAGTTAAAGAGCAGCTTTAGCATTGAAAAATGTGCCACTAAACAACGAACCCAAAAAGTAAATGTTTCGGAGTCTTAGTTTTTGCAAATAAGTTGAGGGTGGGGAATGCAGATATGGGAAATGATTATCAGATGTCTTCTGATTAAATGGTGTTTTGTTTCAAATGACTTCAGTTGCATACAAAGATGATGTTACCCTGTGATTATGGAAAACCAAAACACTGATTTCATTATGGTCGCTGCAAGTTTGTACACAAGGCCAGCAAAATGACCTCTTCTGGGGTACAGGTCCAGGCCTTAAAATAACTACACATTGCTATAGTGACAAGAGCATCATAAAACATGATGTGTTTTCCCAACACCAAGTGTCATTTGCTCTCCTTTTTTTTTCTTTTTTTTTTTAATTTTTTTTTTATTAAATCATGGTTGTTTACATAAATGCAATCATGGGGCACAAAGTGCTGGTTTTATATATAGTTTGCAATATTTTCAATGAACTGGTTGATATAGCTTTCATGGCATTTTCTTAGTTATTGTGTACAGACATTTATATTCTACATTTAGTAAGTTTCACCTGTACCCTTCTAAGATGCACTGTAAGTCTGGACCCACCAATTGCTTTCCTTTTTTTTTTTAACTAAAGTAGAAGAATTGAAGTTCAGTAGATTATGAAAAGTATGGGTTTGGGCTGAGTTCTTCCAAAGAGCCCTCTGTTGTGTCTCAGCCTTCAAACACTCAATCATTTAGGCACGTGCTCACCCGACAGCAATCATATCTGTGTGCATAGAGCAAAATGTAGTCATAGCTCCAAATCCCTCAAAGAGGCACAGAGTTCCAAGAATCTGGAAATTAAGAATTATTTTCATTCTTTCTAATAAGCGGAAAAAAAGAAAAAGTCAAGTTCTTTTCCACCTGGATGAAATGGATGGTTTTAATTGAAAAATAAGATAGGTACATACATGCATCTCTAAACGTATGTTTTATGTTAGTCAATAATAAAGCCCCCAAATAGCAATTCAAGGTAAATCAGACATGGGCACTCCTCTAAGAATATTTATATAATATATACAAAATATATATTATATATACATCCATTTAGTGAGATAATATATATATTCCATAATAACAGTATTTATTGAGTACATATTTAATGAAAGGCATTATTATAAAATCTCATGTAGTTCTAATCACTTTTATATTAAGTTAGGACTGTTAGTTTTATTTTCTAGCTGTGGAATTTGAGAATTGGAGTTTTAGTCACTTTTTTGGTTGTTTCATCATCTGTAAAATGAAGATAATACCTGCAGAATAGAATTGGTGGCCAGGTCTGGTGACTCATGCCTATAAACCTAACACCTTGGTAGGCTGAGGCAAGAGGACTACTTGGGGCCAGAAGTTTAAGAGACCAGCCTGAACAAGAGTGAGACCCCATCTCTACTAAAAATAGAAAAACTAGCCAAGGTCTCAGCTTGCACCTATAGTCCTGGTTACTCAGGAGGCTGAGGCAGGAGAATCACTTGAGCCCAGGAGTTTGAGGTTGCTGTAAGTGATGACAACATCACTGCATTCTACCAGGGGCAACAAAGCAAAATTCTGTCTCAAAAAAACAAAAACAAGAAACAAAAATACAAAAAGAAGAATGAAGTCAGGAGTGGTAACTGAAAGAATGAATGTTGGGTGGCACCTGTGGCTCATCGAGTAGGGCTCCGACCCATATATCGAAGGTGGTGGGTTCAAACCTGGCTTCAGCTGAACTGCAAAACAGAAAAATAGCCAGTCTTTGTGGCGGGTGCCTGTAGTCCCAGCTACTCGGGAGGCTGAGGCAAGAGAATCGCCTAAGCCCAGGAGTTGGGGGTTGCTGTGAGCTGTGTGACACCACAGCACTCTACTGAGGGCGATAAGGTGAGACTCTGTCTCTACAAAAAAAAAAAAAAGAAAGAAAAGAAAGAATGAATGAATGTTTATTAAGAGTTACAGCAGCACTGGACACACAGTAGCCTGTGTGTTAGCTGTCATAATTAACAGCAGCACTGGTTGGAGCATTGACTGAAGTTCCACAACTGTTAAGCTAACATCTGAATGCCAGTCTCAAAAAGTCCAATTCCTAACCAGTACTCTCCACTGCCTCCCATTACAAACAAGGGGGGCATTGTAGGAAGAGCTCATCAAATGTGCTACGTAAGGAATATCCCCATATATTGTGTGAGCATCAAAGGCCATGATTTATTATGGTGACAATATAAAAAGAGGAGTTAATTTCTGGGGTGAACAAGGCTCCAATTATTTAGGGCTTGATAGACCATAGCCAGCATCCTGAACTGTACTTGAAAGCAAATTGGCAGCCAGAACCCGGGGAGTGAAGAGCCTCAGCATAATGTGCTCCCTGCGGCTTGCTCGCTTAGCACTTTATACCAGAGTTTGTTCTATTTGCCTAGTTTATAAGTCAATAAAACTGTGCACAGAGCTGCTAAGTGCACATAAAACACAAAAATACAATGCTGGAAAAAAAATCAAAGAAAAACAACACTGACATTCTTTTTGAACCCTTGGACTCCTGCCAAGGTCCAGGAAGGTCTTCTTGACAAAAATATAGCCTTGACATCTTCCTGGATAGTAAAAGTTCCATGCTGATAAACAACTCCCTTTAAGACTATCTGTGTTACACTGTGGGATGAAACAGCTTCTAGATGTGGTCACTAAATACAACTGAATAATGAGTTACTTTGCAACCACAGGTAGAAAAGTTAGAGAATTTGAACTTCAACTTGAGTCCTTTTCCAAAAGAATTTCTTGGTATTACATCATATGTAAAAATCTACTCAAAGTGGATTAAAAGACCTAAATGTAATACTTGAATCCATAAAACTTCTTGAAGAAAATATAGGGGGAAGCTCTTGGATGTTGGCATTGGTAATGGCAATGATTTCTTGAATATCATACCAAAAGCTCAGGCTATAATACCAAAATTAAATAAATGAGAGTATATCCTACTAAAAGGCATCTGCATGGCAAAGGAAACACCCAACAAGATGAAAAAGGGAGCCTAAATAAGTTAATATCTGAAATATAACTTGTAAACAAGTTAATACCTGAAATATATAAAGAGCTCACACCACACAAAAGCAAGAAACAAAATAACCCAAGTTAAGAATCGCAAAGGAGCTGAATAGACATTTGTCCAAAGAGGATGTAAAGATGGCCAACAGGCCTATGAAAAGGTGCTCAACATCACTAATCATCAGGAAATGCAAAAAAAAACTATGGTGTGAGATGATACCTGGGCGTATCATAAGGACAGCTATTATCAAAAAGACAATAGGTGAAAAGTGCTGGCAAAAATGTGAAGAAAAGAAAAGCCTTGTATACTTTCAGGAGAAATACAGCAGCCATTGTGGGAAACAGTATGGAGGTTCCTAAAGAAGTTAAAACTAGAACTAGTATGTGACTCAGCAATTCTCTTCTTGGTACCTGCCCAAAGGAAAGGAAAGTATCATCTTACACAGACATCTGTACTCCCATGTGCTTGAGGCATTAATCACAAGAGCCCACATATGGAAACAACTCAAGTGCCCATCACCAGGTGAATGAATGAAGAAACCATGGTACGTGTGTGCATTGCGTGTGTGCATACACACACACAGTGAAAGATTATTTACCTTTAAAAACGAGAGCCTGCATCTTCTACAGACACAGAAAGTAAAATGCTGTGTCATCATGCTTATAGGTAGAATCAAAAGAGAGAAAGAAAGGTCAAATAGTAAACAGAAATACCATATCTTAGAGAATAAAGCAGCCCCTACCAAGGGTATAGGGGAGATTAAGTCTGAGAAAAGAGAAGCAGTTCTTGGGACAGATAATATGAAAGAATATGAATTAGAAGGAAACATTTACTAATATGAAGCTTTCACTCTAATATCATGAAATCTGACATGAGAACACCCACCAGGCATACTGTAGTTTTAGTATCCAGATTTAGAGCACTCCAAAATCAAGAAGGGTAAACCTTAAGGCTTAGGTCAAACTCTATCTCTTGCTTCAGACCAGAAGTACTCTAACCAACTGGCAGGTAATATTTAACAAAAGTATATCCCCCTAAGATGGAAACATATTAACATTATTTGCACAAACCAGATCTAGGTTCTGGGCCAAGAGGACTCAAACCATCACATATCACATATACTTTTGATGACATGCCAGAAAAACTTAATAAAATTCAAAAAATAAACTAGCCAATCACTACAAACAGTTTCAGAGTCCTAAGTGATTGTAAACGCCAAGACATAGGAGTAGAGTTTTGATTCTGACTCAGTTTAAGCCTGCTACTTTCCAGTGTTTAGAAAGGAAATGTCCTACTTAAGTTGTTACTGCCCTAGTTGTTTTATATGTTCTTATGACTAGTAGTGTGCAAGTTAATAATTGCTTTGAGCTTAACAGAATCATAATGCATCTGATAATCCCTGAGGTGTAAAAGTAATAAGGAGGACACTTAGGCACTTTTTTTTTTTTTTTTGCCTTAGCTTGGGGAATGCAAAAACTTCTGAAAATGAATTAAGAATACAGAGAATAAACAGTGATGAAAAATAATGCCAAAGAAGCAGGGGATGTCAAACCAACATGGTCAATTGCCTTAGTGTAAGAATTAAGTATTTCCATTTGGTGGAAAAGAGAATATCCGACTCATGGAACAGAAATCTCTTGAGAAATAACTGCTAAAAGCTTATCATATATCCCCCAAATAAGATGTACTGTTTATGCCTTAGAAAAAGCTTTAGGTTAACTAAAATCTCAAAGTCAAATATGAAGCTGTTGGAGCTCATTAATGCCCAAAATGGGATCTACTTATGCATACAATTAAATCAAGGGGCAGTTTAATGAGAAAGAAATAAACCTCATAAAGAAATATCTCTGCAGTTCTTATGGTTTCCAAGGCATAAAAGAGCTTCCATCATTTCACAGTGTATGTGTGAAATCAGGTTCCTTATTTTTGCCATCTTTCCCACTGTTCCTCCAGCTGTTGAATTCAATCTACTTGATTAGGTAGGACATGTCCATGTAAGCAATTTGTAAAAACAAATGCAGTGAAAATAAAATTAATGAAACAAGACTAAATGAAGGGAACATGATATTTCACATGAATCATAGATGATATTTGGTAATTATTAATGAAATATATTACAATGAAAACACTACAGTGAGTCCCTCATGCCATCTCTGGGCCACACGAGAAAACTAGTTTTTTAGTATCGTGTACCTGTATGTACACAGGGCTATGTGACTCAATTCTGACTAATAGGTCATGGGGAGCTGGGAATTATATCACTCCTGAACTGACCCCCCCCCAACCACCTTCTGGATCCTACATTCTCTCTAAACTCACTGACCATCTGGATGGGAGGGGACACAGTTAAGAATTCCAAAAGAGACTATGAAACACAGAGCCACGAGACAGAAGGATCCTGGCTGAGTCACCACTTGAAGAAAAAAAGCCCAACAAAGCCTTCTGACTTTCAGTTACACGTAACTATTAAAGTTCCAACTGATTTTAAGATTCACAAACTCATTAAAATGTACAGAGTGTGTGCTATTATATTCCCATAAACAAAATCTAATGTTGACTTGGTTCAGGCTTCATTATTCACATGAGGAAGCTAGGTGATCTAACAAACTTCCAAGGTTACATAGCAAGAAGCAGCAGAGTTTGAAATTAGGCAGCCTCTTCCCAGAGCTCACACAACAAAAGTCCATAGTACTCTTCAGAGAGTACTATGAAACACTAAGAAATAGCAGAGGATGTTAACAGATGGAAAAACATACATACCATGTTCATGGCTTGGAAGAATCAATATTGCTAAAATGTCTATAATACCCAAAGCAGTCTACAGGTTCAGTGCAATCCCCACTAAAATACCAGCATCATAATTTGAAGATCTGAAAATAGAGTTCTACGTTTTATATGGAACCAGAAAAACCCTGAATAGCCAATGCAATTCTACAAAATAAGAACAAATCTGGAGGTACCACTTTACCAGATTTCACTATAAAGCTATAGTGATCAAAACAGCATGGTATTGGCCACAAAAATAGAGACATAGATCTATGGAACAGAAGAGAAAGTCTAGAGATGAAACCAGTTTCATATTGCCTTCTGAACTTTGACAAAGCGAACAAAAGTGGGAAAAGAATCCCTATTCAACAAAAGGTGCTGGGAGAAATGGTTAGCCTCCAGTAAAAGACTGAAACTGGACCCACACCTCTCACCACTTACAATAGATAAAAGATTTAAAATCCAAGACATGAATTATAAAAACCTTGGAAGAAAATGTGGGGAAAGCTCTTAATCTTATCGGCCTAAGGAAAGAATTTATGAAGATCCCCAAAGCAATCACTGCAACAACTAAAAGAAATAAATGGGACCTGATCAAGTTAAAAAGTTTCTGCACTGCTAAGGACGCAGTCATCAAAGCAAAGAGACAACCTTAAGAATGGGAGAAGATATTTGTATGATACAAATCTGACAAAAGACTAGTAATCAGAATCTATAGAGAACTCAAGAAAATATCAAACAATCCAATGAAAAACTTGGCAAGAGACATGAACAGATGCTTTTCTCATATGAGGACAGGTGGAAGGCCAACAAACATGAAAAAAAAATGGTCATTGTCCCTAATCATAGAAATGCCGATTTCAAAACCACTTTGTGAATTCACTTAACCCCAGTGAGAGTGGCCACAAGATAAAGTCCCAAAGCAACAGATGCTGATGTGGAAGAAAAAAAGAGAAAGGATGTGCTGTGAGACTGCAAACTAATATCGCCTATGTGGAAAGAAGCATGGTGATTCCTCAAACAACTAAAAGTAGACCTACCATTTGGTCCAGCAAGCCCATTACTAGTATCTACCCAAAATAAAAAAAAAAAAATTTAAAAAAGGACATTTGCACTTGAATGTTTATAGTAACACAGTTCATAATCCCAAAGATGTGGAAACAGCCCAAGTGCCCTTCAGCACATGAATGGATTAATAAATTATTGTATATATGTACCATGGAATACTACATATATAGTATAGACTTGGGGCAGCACCTGTGGCTCAAAGGAGTAGGGCACCAGCCCCATATGCCAGAGGTGGTGGGTTCAAACCAAGCCAAAAACTGCAAAAAAAAAAAAAAAAAAAAAAAATGGAGACTTTGTATTTTTTATAACAACCTGGACAGATTCAGAGAACATTCTCCTAAGTACAGCAAGAATGGAAGAACAAACATCATGTGTACTCAGTACTAACTTGAAACTAGTAGAGTAACAACTACATGCTCACATGGGAGAAAAACTCAGTTAAATTCAAATAGGGGAGGGGTTAGGTAAGTTCCCACCTGTAGGCAGAATGGGGACCAAAGACCCCCTTCTAGGCAAGGGAAAACACTCCCAGTAAAAGGAAAAAATTAAAAAGTAAGCTGAGTGAGTCAGAACAAAGGAAAGTCAGCTAGTTTACATTTAACCAGCTGACAAATTTCTTATCTGAGCAAGTTTCTGCTGTTCCTAGAGCTCTGGCCTATTGGGGATAAAGCTTACTAACACCCATGTTGAGTCTGTAAATACTCTGAGGAATAATGGCCACAGAAGATGCTGCAGCAAGGCCTGCAAAGATACATTAACTAGTCCATTTCCTGCTCAGTAAACAGACAAAGCAAATACTCATTGTTGGAGATTTGTATTTCCCTGGGACAGGGATCAAGGGAACATCTTGAGCCCTGAAATATGGCCAGGAGGGCTTATATCCCTTATTGCAGAGGAAGACCCTCTGAGGTGATGAAGAGAAGAAAATTCCTCTGTCCCACAGATTCCTCAGAGGAGATTGACCAGTGGCATTTTACTCCACAGTGAACTAGTTTAACCCTCCCTAGGAATCTGTGTGTGTGACCTCAGAAAGGAGGCTGCTCCCACACAAGGCTCAGGTTCCAGATTTCTCAAGACCACTCAGACCCTTAAAGCTAATGCTTCTAGAAACAATAGGAGCTGATACGCTCACTCAGAGAAACTGCTGGAGTCTGTTCCCTTCCTCAACTTGCCCTTGGGCTAATGAACAAATAGCCTTCAATAAAAGCTAAGTGGAAATGACACTCAGGGCCACCGCCAAACCCTACAAGTGGGCAGTGGTCCCCTGAGCTCCTACCTTTGAAAATTCTATTCTGTGTGTTTTGCCTCCTTCTTTCTCCTCATTCTAACTTTATATTGCTTCAGTTGGGTGCTGCCAGATCCACAGGTCTTAACGGCCCCTGCCCATGGAGCAGGACTCTAGCACTCACCCAGTGGGAATGCACAGGTACACGCCACACTTCCTGAGTAAAGTACACAACTATAACTTGGCCTTTAACCTTACAAAAGCTAATCATGTAATCTAATCATATGTGCCCTCATACATGTATTAACCTAAAATTAAAAAAAAAAAAGAGGAAGGGGAGAGACGGGAGAGGAGAGGGTGAATGGCAGGTTCTTGTTTTATGTGCACCGTGGGCAGGTGTTCAGCACACCCCCTGAGTGGATGGCTCAACTACAACTTGAACTCTACTCTAGAAATAACACCTTATGTGCACTGTGGGCAGGTGTTCAGCACACCCCCTGGGTGGATGGCTCAACTATAACTTGACCTCTACTCTAGAAATGACAATAATGTAACGTACACATTTGTACCCTCATAGTTACAATCTGAACTTAAAAAGATATATATATCATTCATGGAATTCCCACTCATCACCTCCCAGGTACTGTGCTTGGTAATTGGGATATAGAGAATGAACAAAGTGCCTGACTTAGGGCAACTCACAATCAAACAGACAGATGATTGACATGTGAAGGCCTCAATGAGCCACCCTAATAAAAAATTTAAAACAAAGTACAAGTGGAAATAGAACTTCTGGACAAATTTTATACTTCACAGGAACACTGTCACTATTCTTCATTTGAGTGAACAGACCCAACTCAACCTGATTCCCTAAACTGGCCTTGAGGAAGATTAGATTACATGATTAGGTTTTGTAAGGCTAAAGGCCATTTCCCTTGAGGAAATGATGTTCTAACATTTAACACCATTTTCCGTACCTTGGCTGCTTAAAGGACCATTATGCCTTCTAAGCAGACTGAAGTTTAGTTATTAATTAATTCCCTTCTCAAAACACATGGAATTCTTTAATTTACTATCTACTTCACAATATATAATAAAGATAATTAACATTTCTTAAGCATTTATGTTCCAAGAACTGTTGTAAGCTTTTTACAGCAATTCTTTCATTTAATTCTTACAATAATCTCTTATGAGAGATACTAGTTCAATCTGGCTTTCTAGAAAACAGAGTGGACACAGAGGGAGGTTAAATAACTTCCTGCTGTCATACTGCTCATAAGTGGTAGAGCCAATACATGTAAATTTACCTTAATCTTTTAGGGCTGTTTAGCTTTAATATATTTTCTAAAAAAATTTATTGCAGCCGCATAGACATAAAATTGACCTTCTTAATCATTTTTAAGTAAACAGCTCAGCAGTGTTAAGTACATTGTTGTACAACCATTGCCACCAACCGTCTCCAGACCTTTCCCATCACCCCAAACTGAAACCCAGAACCCACTAGATAATCCCCTATGTTCCCCTCTCCAACAACCAACCACATTTCTGCTTTTTGTCTTCATAAATTTTATGATTCTAGGAAGTTTCTCCGTGATTACTGCCAGCCCATTTGGTGTGGTGCTGGTGATTTTATGTGAACAAACACTATCCTCTTAAGCCTCAAACTGTGTTTTTTCCAGTACTTTGAACATTTGGGTTTTTTTTAATTTTGCTTTTTTCTGTGTGTGTGTGTATTTTTGGGGGGGGGGAAGGTTGCTTCCTTTGTTAAGCACACCCTCCTGTATTTTTATTTGCTGCCTTACTACCAGACCTTAGATCTGGTTTCCAGACTACAGCTAATTTTGGTGAGCCACCTTTGATACGTGAGGGGTGACTGCTCAAGAGTTAGACACCAATGTCCTTTCCAAAGACTTCAAGGGAAGCAAAAACAAGCCCCCACCAGCCCTCACAGAGCACATTGTTTACCATCTGACTGGTACTAATAACTCTAGTATACGTAAACCAAAATTATGGTGAGTGCTGTAAAGCAGGAAGAGCACCTCGAAAGTAGAAGACACAGTACAATAGAATAGTGAAGCTAGACTAGAGGTAACGGAGCAAGTGGAAGCACCTAAGCTGGGATTGGAGAGAAAAGCATTTTATTATAGATTGAGGGCCCTGCTTGTATGAGGCTATGTGGCAAGAGGGAGCATCACAGGCATAGGGGCTTAAAGAATGGAAAGCGAGGGGAAGCCTGGGGCAAGAGAAAGCTGGAAAGATGAGCAGGACCTAGGTCACCCAGAGAGCCACGGGTTTTGTTAAAGCCGTTTGAGACCTACAAGTCATTACCGAAATATTCCAGTAGATCATGTAGCCCTCAGACACCTGCACAAACTACCTAAAATGAGGTCAGCCTTATTACTGGGGAGAACTTCCTGGAAGTACAACTGACTTCTCTTTCATGCACACCCTATAGGAAGTTTTCCCTATAACAGGATCTGATGAGAAAGAGGATATGAAATTTGTCCATGTTTAGCTGATATTAGCAATGACACCGTCTAGGCCCTGGAAAATATTCAGGTCTGCCTCAGCTCACTGCTCAAGGCTGTTAAGATAGAAGTGTACTAGCCTTACTCATGTTGGTCCAAAGCAGAATATATATAATCACTAATGCATCATGCTAAGCTGGAATTAACACCTTAAACCCAGTGGAAACTCAAGGAGTAAGTCACTAGGCTTTCTAAGATGGATACTTACATTCTGTGGAATTTGCTTAGCTAAGTTTGGAATCCCAGGGAATATGATGGAAAATCCTGGGAGGAAGATTGTCACATATCACTTGGAATCCTATTGAGAGTAGCTTTAATTCAATACCATATGGCACAAATTACACAGATTTGGTCCAGCTTTTGCCAGCCAGATTACTTAGACTGGCCAAAGGAATGCCCAGCACCTAGGAAAATCACCCAGAAGCCAAGATGGTGTAGAAACAAGGGGTAGATATTACTGTGAGATCTTTTTCTATGGGTCCCTTAATTTATACATATCTTTCAAACAGAGGACCTAACCTATCTTTTTAAAAAATGTATGTGGTATCTCAAAGTGGTTTGATTTGCATTTCTCTGATGATTAAAGATGATGAGCATTTTTTCATGTGCCCATAGACTGTACACCTGCCTTCTCTAGAAGGGAACACTTCTGTACTGCTGGTGGGAATGCAAGCTAATTCGTTCCATTTGGAAAGAAGTTTGGAGAACACTCAGGGATATAAAAATAGACCTGTTGTTGGAACTTGCAATTCCTCTACTAGGAGTATACCCAAAAGAACAAAAATCTCTTTGCAAAAAAGATATTTGCAACAGATTAGTCATTGCAACTCAATTCGTAATAGCCAAGTTATGGAAGAAGCCCAAGTGCCCATCCATCCATGAATGGATTAATAAATTTTGGTATATGTATACTATGGAATACTATGCAGTCTTTAAAAAGATGGAGACTTTACCTCTTTTATGTTTACATGGATGGGGCTAGAATATATTCTCCTAAGTATCTCAAGAATAGAAGAAAAAGTATCCAGTGTACTCAGTGCTTCTATGAAACCAATTTATAATTTACTCACACTTTCTTAAGAAAGATAGATTACACCTATAGCCCAGGATGAAGGAGCGAAATGGAGTGGGAAGGGAGGGTGGGAGGGGTTGATAGAGGGAGGGTAAATGGTGGGACCACACCTAGGAGAATATTGCAAGGGTATAAGTCAAATCTATTGAGTATAGAACATAAATTCCTTAACACGATAATCAGGTAAATGAGGCAAAAGCTATATTAATTAGTTTGATGTCAGCACTCCAAATTGTATTAAAAAAACCAGCACATTATACCCCACATATGCATAAATGTATTCATGATCTACGGGTATATGACTTAATAAAAATAAAGAATGTATGTGCAGAAAATAGCCTTGAAATATAGAAACAATGCATCTCTCTAAAGCAAAATGCAGGTTTGTTTACTGTCTAGTATAATAAAGATAATGCTTTTGTCCAAGGCCAACATCAAGCAAGTTTGTTCACAGTACCCTCTAAAGATATGAAGATTTCTCGAAGATTCCATTCCTCTAAGCTTGGTGGGGCTCCTTTTCTAGACTGTAATCTGGCAGTCTAGAAGTTATTTAACTTCAAATAATTGTAAGCCTCTGATTGGCTTAATTTTACTTTTTAATAAATGTCTTTTGGTTTGCAGATGATACTAAGTATTTATGGCTACTAGAATATCAGTGTCAGAAATAAATTGCAAGAAAATCATACAAGGCTGTGCAAATGGGAAAAAATACAAGCAAATCTCAGTCAAAATAACCAGAACTATATTTGTATGGTGGTAACTCACAATGTAAGAAGAGAATAATTATGCAAAGGGCAATATGCCAAGGAAAAACTGCTCAAATTTACTAACAATAAGAAAACAAGACCTTTTACACAGAAAATGAGCAAAAAATATTAAGGTCTGAACATAGCAAATATGGATAAGGAAGTTGGTCTATTCTTACCCTGCTAGTGGAAGAAAAACTTGGGAACACAACTTCACCACTCGCTTGCTGCTCACCTGTGGTACGGCCAAATTTCTTGGGGATTCCAGAGTTAGAGTATACTTTAAAAGAACTAAAAGACTAGAATTGGAATGTTCCCAACCCAAAAAATCTCAAATTGCCTGAAGTAATAGTTCTCCACCAATTGCCCTGATTTGATAAACTCACATTGTCTACCTATAAAAAACATCACGTGTGCCCCTTAAATATATGCAACTACCATGTACTCATAATAATTAGAAGTTTAAAAAGTGAGCTTGGAAATGGATTCATCCTGAGTTCTCACATTGTAATTTTAGCCTTTGGAGATTCTATTTGTTTTTGTTTTTACAGTTTTTGGCCAGGGCTGGGTTTGAACCCGCCACCTCTGGCATATGGGTCAGCGCCCTACTCCATTGAGCCACAGGTGCTGCCCTAGCCTTTGGAGATTCTAAGCAGGGAACCCAGGGGAGCCAATACAGACCT